>JAQFYG010002215.1:0-15548 GCA_034694325.1 Entomobrya corticalis
TATTTCATTAGTACAATCTAGTTTATTGTTAAGCTATACCACCAAAACCATTTGGATACCTTATTTGCTGTTGGGTTACTAAATATTAGATATAATGAAATATTGTATTCTGTAAGCTAAAAGTAAACCAATATTTAAATATATTTTATTTTGCAAACTTACATGGATTTTCTATCACGTTACTTCATAATCCAAGTCCTCATATCAGAGCTCATTGACAAGTTGACTTGTTAGCTCCGTTGAATGTTCATCAACAGGTAAGTAGTTTATTTTTAGAATACACAACTAACAACACAAAATATTGACAGGAAAACATCTCGTAAGCTTTCAAATGCTTCAGCATAAAATTGCGTTTGTTTGCATGGCTTGAGTATTCAGTTTTGAGTAACTCCATCAGCTTTTGGAAACAAATGGAGGATATTTTTTAAAATATCGATGATGCCCTAATGTTTGTGCTTTAGGTCTAAAACAAACAAAATTTTGAAAAATTAACAATTCGGACCATCTGCTGCTGCTTAATTCGTGTTTGATAATATTTTAGATAACATTTTTTTGGGCAATATTTGTGATTTTATTCGACATCTGACGAACCTTCTCTTTCGACGATTCCACTGATGAGTTTTATCAATTTGCTAAATTAATTAATTAATATTTTGAATGTCGCACGATGCCATCTAAGCACAAAGAAAGATAACTTATTGACAAATTCATTATAGTTGGCAGTGAATTTAAAAACAACTTCAATGCAAAAATTTGTGTCTAATAATAGTTCCAAGTGTTGATTTAATACTTAATAATTCATTACTTCATGTTTATAAAATTACTTTGAACGACTACGACATACGATGTTTGATTTACTACAACCAATAACTAAAGGCTTTTAATTATTTTTGACGGAAGTCGTTAGTCAAAACGATTTAAACAGGTAAAATTTAGCAAGAAGTTGGAACTACATTCGCCGTAATTGCAATCAACTAATATTTTGCCATGCTTTACCTTTGAAATATATTTTATTATTGACTTGCACAGTCTGGTTGTCACCTGTTGACAGATTATATAAACTTGAAATCAGGCTAAGTTACATTAACATGCACAACAATTATAATTTGGCTGTATTTTTATTTACACTCCAAATTGTTTTAGTTTTGTCGTAAAAGAAACTCTTCAAATGCTTATGCCGAACCCCAATGTACATTCAAGGGAAACTATAAATTTGATAGAGCCTTTTTATTATAAATCGGACCTAAAAAGTTTGAACCTCTTGGATTTTTGATATTTGTGGTTAGTTAGACTGACTGACTCAAAAAACTACTTTTTCTTAAAATTTTAGCCTCTTCGCGTAAATAGCTCAGGCACTGTCCTTGAATTAATGGAGATATTAGCATGGTTTTCTCGAGTGCCCCACTTTTGTGTATGTCAAAAAAATTCAAATTTTATTTTGTTTTTATAATTTCCATGCAATTGTCTAAAAGGTTTTTGGCTGGCTTATCCAAAACCTGGTGGTATTTTCATTCAAACTTGGTGCGTCAAATGCATGAAATCACGGGGTTTTGATAAGGACACAATTTCAACCCTGTATATTATACTTTAAATTTATTACATACATCGGGTACAATTGTGTACGAGATATTTTATTATGATGAAAGAATTTCAATTTGCATTCAATCAGCTTCCGTACGGCAAACATAATGATGCGTAATTTTCACTTCCGGTTTTGGAAGAAAAACAATGGGTTTCCCGTTGTGGTCATTCATCTCTTGACTACTTCGAAATTGTATTGGTGCCAATCAATGGTCTTACTACTTGTGGTTATGGCTATGTATGAGAATTTCTACTTTCATCAAGTTCCTAATTTTTATGTCACGAGTCATTTTTAACTACTTACTTTATGAAATGCCAATTTGTTTAATTGACTCGAAGCAAAAAATTTTCAGGCACTATATTTATAATAAAAGTTTCCTTGGCATGGCCATGTACTGAAATCACTGGAGACAAAAATTATTAATTATAGTCACTGTTTGTCTGGAAACAGAGTCAACTGTAACTATCATTTATAAGAACTTTGTGGTTAGTTGGTAGTATTGATGATTGTTTCAAGTACTTTAGAAGAGCTTACTAATATAAAATTGAAACAATGAGATGTAATTGAATGAGTAATACAATATTTGAAAACTATGATCATATTAATTATCATGAGCTTCATATACCTTTGTCATACAAGATTAAATGAATATCAAAAACTGAGACAGTGTCGCGCCATAGCGTGTTTCAGACTCAAAAAATTGTTTTAATGAAACAAATAGTTAATATAGCTATGAAAGCTTATTATATAGCAACAAAAATTAAGACGACATTGTACGATGTAATTAATGTAAATTTTCATATTGAAGCATATTTTTTAAATAAATTAACATAATTGAATTAAATTTCGTTTTTTTGCAATTTTGATATGTAATAAAATTTTATTACTGCCACACTACTTCTACAAATTTCCTCACACTGAAACAGAGTTTTAGCTTTAAAATGCCCATACGGCTCTGAATTGTCATAAAATATGCGCTAATAAATATTTAATCATTGTGCTACTTTATTAATTATGTTTCATCTACTATTTAAATATAAATATAGGCATATGAAGGGATATTTCAAGCTTCATGTCTGAAATAAAATGCAGAGATTTACGGAAACGGCAGAAAATTTATCTTCTTGTCAACTTTTAGTTTAGCGTGCCAAGTTTGTTTAAAAATTATTATTATCAAATGGCTTAATGTAACTGGAAAAATAAAATTTTTAGTGTGTTTGTTTTCCTTAAAACACCACAATCACAATGCGTGTAAAATATTTTATGAATTAAGCCTAAAATAATAAAATGCAGTTGGCTTGGTAAATACAAGTACCACAATAAATTAAGAATGCCTGTCTTCAAGACATGTATATTCATATCTTACATTTGTTTTTAAACGAATAGTTGCAGTTCGAACAAGCAATTATAATTATGAATAATCATAATTTTGTTAAGTATAAATAGTCATATGATAACCATTTTGCATAATTATTATTAAAAAATGAATATTATTTTATTAAGTATAAAAAAATAATAGCTAGTTGTTTCAAAGAAATGTTAATTTTAAAAAAAACTTGGCACGCTTTATTCACACATCAATTCTGTTAGTAATCATTAAAAAATATTAGTTTAAAAGTTGACAATAAGCTGAATTCTCTGCCGTTTCCGTAAATATCTGCATTTTATTTCAGACGTGAAGCTTGAACTATCCCTTCATGCCATCAAGTTGAATGTATTCAATTTTTATTTTCTCGTTGATTTAGATTTCTGTACTCTATTCGACATACCTTTTCCTGATTAATGAACAACCAAATCTGCCGATAGTCAATAACAAAATTAGTCCCTTATGATTAAGAATGGCGTGAAACTTTGTATCTATTTTATCCTTTGATTTATTATTAATCTTTCAAGAAAACCCATAATTAATATTAATGCATCCAAGTTTATTTTGTTAATATGAAATTTGACGTCCTTTACGAGCAACGACTAACCAACTTGTTCTGCAGGAGACAATTAAATACATCAAATGAAAGTCTCCTCATAAAACTCCGCCGACCAAAAATAATGCCAAGGTAGAACACAAAATGGAAAGATATTTTTATATTGTTCACGCCATTTACGACCAGCTTCTAAAATAAATCTGAAATTGCACCATATTGTTCCACTGCTATTCTGAATCTTTCTGCCGAATAATGGATCCCTGTGTTTGTCCTGACGTAAAGCGCATGGCATAAATTAACAATGTCAGAAATATTCAGTCTCAAAATGCAAAGATAATTGCAAAAAAATTTGCGTGAATAGTGTAATATAAGAAACAAAATTACTCAATGCTGTTAAGTTTGTGATGACCAAAAGATTCTTGTGCAATTTTTATGGTTGGATCTAAGCGCGCTTGGTTGTGGAAGCATTTTACATGTAACATAGGCTTAAATACAAAATCAATGATTCTCCTGAGATTATTCAATTTATCGCTTACCAGAGTTAAGGTAGCAGGGCCGAATTTACATCGCGGACACATCCATAATTTTACAATACAATTATTTAAAAACTTGCGATGCAATTGGATGGTTTCATCTTATTATTGGATAAGTCATTATGTCATTAACCTGCTTAAAATTATTTAAATAATTGACTGTTGAATTGACCTCAAGCCACACACAGTTTCAATTTGTAATTTATTCAGCGCAATAAAAAAGGCAAAAACGTCCTCAAAAAGATAGGAAAACTGTAGTTATTATAAATATTCAATGCTTTTGTAACAATTCATTGTCATCAGTGAAAGTAGCTTACGATATGTGAAAGTGATCAAAAACGAGTCATTGTCACTTTGCCAGATACGCAAACGCAATACCTAAGCCTAAACAGATATAAATGATAGGACAATTACTACAGTAAGCGTTTTTTTGTCCATCGTTTTATTAAATTCTCCATTCAAATGGTTTTTGGTAGAAAAGCGAGTTATATTGATCGTTTTGTTTAGTCCACAATCATGATTCAGCTCAACTGCATATAGTTGTATTGTTTTCTACATTACACCCACTAAGGGCTTATCCAATAATTTCACCTGATTAGTATACGTGTATCATTGACATAAAGTTTTTATGAACTGACAGCAAACTTGATCAATTTTGATATTTAAAAAATTACTTTTACTTAGTTTTGATTGTGTAAAATTATGCATTGGAGTCCCATCGGAAATGATTTGTTTATATCGTTAACTATATAAGAAATATCCATATGGTTCTGACGGTGTTGAATGCATGCCATGAGCTGCCCGCTGTATCGATGAAAATAAAAAGGTTCTTCTAAATCCGTTTGATTGCTTTCGCAAAACACCATCCTAAAATATAAATATGGAAGATTATAAGGAATGAAATAATTTCATCAAGTCTAATCTGATGTAAAAGGTTAATTTTATGACGTTTGTGGTGATGAAAGAAATAGACAAATAAAAATTTGATTTTCCGATTTCAAAAAATTTATATTGTGAAACAAATTTTCATGGATTAATAAAGTTTGAACGTTAAAATGTATGATTTTTGGTTAAAAACTGGCTATTTTAATTACTGATTTAAAAAATTTCAAATTAGAATAAAGTTTCCGCTACATAGAATTTTCTGGGTTTCAAGTGATTTACATATTACCAATTTAAATAGAAAATCATGCGATACAGTGTTTTGCGGGATTTAGAAATTTTTGTGCTCATTAAAACTCATTATTAAGAAGCATTTTAAAATGTAATACGTGATTATTTTGATATATAAGTTTCATGATAAAAAATCTGTAATAAGATGATATTTGTTTTGATTATTTGGATTTTATTATTTTTGACATGTACCTACCGGATGAGATACTCGCAAGTAATTTATATGTTCCAAACAATAAATTTTTTATTAATTTAATATCTTAACAATTACTGGAATTTATATTATGGGTATTACCTCTAAAATCTTTTTAACGAAGCATCTTGAATTTCTCTTTTGCCCACAACGGAGTAGTGGAGAGAGCAAAGCATTGAAAAAAACACATGTATTTTCTGTATGTTGCATGATTACTTGCAAAATCGTCAACAGAAAAACTCAAGCTTTTCCTTCCAGTCAAAGGTAGCCCTTAACTGACCGGACCTCATTGGAACTATATAATTCATCTGAAATTTTCCCTTTTTTGTCAATACAAGCATTATATACATAAACTGTAACGCCTTGTTTATAGCCCTTCTTAAATATATTCTTTTAACTTTTAGCATTTGCAACAAGTTTTTATGTAAGTTTGTTCTGGATGTTACTTTCATTTTCCCTTGTTATTATTCCAGAAGTCTTTTTTTTAATTGTGCTCTTCAGTACCTTATTGTAGTATTACCGTTAATATTTTTACAACTGGAAGTTAACTTAGCCAATTTTGGTTTCCAATTATCGTCTCTAATTTGCTGAGTAATAACAACGTTTCTTTAAATATTATGTAAATTTCAAAATCATGTTCTTCTCTGCTATTAAAAAAACTGCATAATTTTTCTCTCTTTTTCTTTTTCTTAAATTATTAATTTAGTCATTACATTTTTTAGGTTCAGGAAATACCATCTGCCCCTATTTTTAACTATTTTTGTCATGTCAGTTAAGGAACTTTTTTATTTCCCGTCATCTTCTATGTAATGAAATAAAAGTGAAATATTATTCAAATAAACTTATATATTTTAATAATTAAATTTTCAAATAATTTACAAACGAAAGTTCAACATTATGTTAATAAAAGTAGATGGTACACACACAAATTACGTAAAAGAGTTTAAGCATTATAAATTTTTAAATGTTAATATTGCCATTAAATCTATACCTGAGTCCTTAGCATTTATCGAATTCCTCTCGACAATCTCCACAGGTTTTTTACAAATTATTTTGAAATTCTGCTGAGTAATTCACCTATGTTTACTTTAAATAGCTAAGTAAAGTTTTGTACTAATCCTTTTTATAAAAAAAACGACGCTCCTAAATTTGTCTAGTTATTATCATCATGAAACACTGTCGTAAAACATAAATATAAAAGTTTAAAAATTAGTGACATCGAATCTTATCTGAAGTTCAGGTTAAATTTACGCTCAGTTGTAATAAATAGAAGTAACAAATAAAAACATGGTTTTTGCAATTATATTAAGTTTATATCGTGATCTAAATTTCTTAATATGATTCAAATGCAAAAATGTGTGATTATAAATTCTTGTGTAAAACTGGCTAGTTCAACTACCAGTTACAAATATTTGCATACCCATACGGGTTGTTTATACCATAGATGGTATCCGCCTTATATTTCTGGGGAATAAATATCACCATTTGTAGGAGAAAATGCAAAGATCAGTTTACACATAGATGTAAATTTGTGAAAATTTCAACCTCAGCAAATATAATCTTCCTCCATCCATGAACACTAATAAACAAATCTCAAGGCGAAGGCATCCTAAGTTTTTCGGTTATGACTTTTGTTTGGAAGCAATAACAACTGCTGGCCCATGTAGCAATATTTTCTCATTTTCATTTGGATAAATTCAAGGCTTTTATACCATCAGTCACCATTACCACCCACTAAAGTCAAGACCAAAGATTCAAAGTGCTTTCTATAAGTTTTGGAGTTACTCAATTACAACTCGTTATTTACTTCATCAATTTTATTTCACGGATGCCATTGATTTGAAGAACTCCAACGAAAATAGTTGAAATAAGGAGTTGCAGCATATCTACGTCCCATTGTTTTATTTGTGTTTTATTACAATCTACAATTATGTGATGCTGCGACGCCAAGATTATTTTATATCCGATTATCTCCAGCTAAATGCGAGAGATAGATGATCATCTCGTGAGGGACAAAAAGCAGAGAAAACTGAGTTAGAATATCAATTTAACAAATTTATTCTTGTATAAGAGGTTGCAATTATGACTGACTGTTTGATTTGTTTCATATTACTTACTTATTATTCCACTTATAAGATTGAAGAGCATTTTCAAGCACATGTTTACTCATCCGGTTTTTGCATATGGTAATAGACTGCAATACCAAAATTATGTCTGGAAATGCTTCTTATCAATAATGTACAAAATAAATAGATGAAGTAAGAGATAAGTGATTGGCGATGAAACATGTGTTTCGATTGATTGAGTGTTTAAAGGTCTTTCAGTCAATGAAGTGAATCTACCCCAGATATTGTTATAAGTGCAACTTCATCCCGTGGGCGTCTAATAACCTTAACTTCAATTACTTTTTATAGTGTCGTACAGTAGTATACTTACAGTGAATAAGTAAATTACGACATTCTACTTGTTGCCTTTGGCTAAACTATTTTAAACAAAGAGAACTGTAACTTCCAGGTGTTTGTGATGGTTCTTGTTTCGTACGAAAGCCATAAAAAGCGAGCTGAGTAAATAAAATGTAAACTTAACAATTAAAACGTGTGATGAACTAGTCTATAATAATTCATTTATCACCCCTGAATAAACTTAATTATAATTCCTTTATATCCAACCAGTTATAGCTGACAAAATATTTTTTATATCTGATTTGGGGTATTTTTTTCATATAATAGATCAAATTGACTTTAATTTGTTTGTAATCTGAGTATAAATCAAAATTCAGAAAAAAAATCCACAACGCTCCATAAGTACACATCCTCATACCAGAGCTTATACAAAAAGGGACTAGGTAGCCCCCTCAAATGTTGCTCAACAGGGTATTAATTTATTTGAAAAATTTATAATCCAAATCTTAATATATTTGGAGGAAAAAATCTCGCATGTTTTTAATTATTGAAGCAAAAAACTTCATTTTTTCCATGACTTAAGTATTCAGTTTTGATGAGTATTCAGACCGTCAGCCTTCAGAAAAAACTGAAACGTATGCCTCAAAATATGGAGGTTGTAATATTTTTAATTCTGCGTCTAAAGTACGGTAGAGTTTCTGCAAACAAAATTTTGAAAAATTAAAAATATCAACCAGTAGCTTCTGTTAAACATGGTTTTGTAATTATATTGAATACCATTTTGTTTGGGCAATTTTTGGAATTTTTATTCAAGATTAGGCCGCATCACTCTTTGGATGATTCCATTAATGGTCTTTCTAGTTTTCTAACAAATCAATTTATTGACAAATTCATTTTAATTGGCAGTGAATTTAGAAAAAACTTCAATGCAAATATTTATGTCGAGTAATAATTCCAATCCATTCATAATGTAAAAGTTAAATATTTTACTATTTTACTTTCATAAAAAAGACTTTAAACCGCACATTATTTTTGATTTACTGAGACCGTTATATAACTGAAGCGTCCACCTGCATGTTATCAGAACTCATTTTTTTAAACAGTTGAAGCAGAAAAATGTAGCAATAAGTTGACACTACATTTGTTGTCATCTCACAATCAACCATTAGTTTGTAATATAACACCAAAATGTGCTTTAAAACTGATATGCTGAGACTAATTGTCACCAGATGATATACGCATATATCTCTGCTGAGGCACAATAACGTGGAAAATGCTCATAATGTAACTGTATTTTTTATTTCCCTTCACTCCAAATTGATTTTGCTTTGTAGTAAAGGGAATTCATCAAATGCTTGTTCCGGGCCCGCATGTACAAAAAAGGGAAACTTTCAGTTTGTTAGCATAACATGTCAATGCCAGTGGTGAAATTACTGAAGAAAAATAACTGTTAATATAAATTAGATGCTGTAAGTTTACTTGTGTCGACATATAAGGTCAATTGTAAATTATATGTACGCAGTTGGCAAAGTAGACGAATTTTTCAAGTATTTTAAAGCATTTACAAATATTAATTTGAAACAATGAGATCTAATTGAATGACAGATAAAATAATATTATTTGAAAAGCACAGTCATATTATCAACTATTTTGAGCTTCTTACACCTTCGTCATCTAAGTATTAATGAATATCAAAATTTGATGCAGCGTAACGCCGTTGTGTGTTTCACACGACAAAAACGTGTAATTTACACACGCAGATAGTTCTGTCATCCGGTATTACATAACGATAACAATTTTGGACAGCAATGTACTATTTAACTAATGAAAATTTTCATATTAGATCATTTGAACTGTAAATTAACATGAATGAATTAAATTTCATAATTTTAACAGTGCCTAATTTGTATATGGAATAAAATTCTTCTTAAGACTATTTGAATTTGTGGATTATTGGAATCAGGTTTGGAATTTGATATTTTCGATTTTGTATGTATTTGGACTCATCCCACCTGTAAACATGTAGAAATATTTATGCGATGCTTGCAGTGAGGAACTGATAGTTACGTTTTAGATCGTTTAAAAGTACCTTACATTGCGTTTAAGTTTGAAATCAACATAAACTTTTGGGGCTATAATTTAATTTTGTAAACTAGTCGTGGTAATCCACGATGGAAATCACGTAGCTGAATGATTGTAGCCACAATATCTGCGATAGTCTACGACATTCTACGATATTTGCGATTGTCTTCGACACTCTACGATATCTGCGATTGTCTACGCTATCTGAGACATTCGTCGATATCTGGTGACCTCTGGCGACCTTTGGAGTGACATTTGTGGTGTGGTGTCTTCATAAAACTTGATCACCTTTGTCGCCACTATTGAAATATGCAATAAAATTTTGTTGCCCATAAGCGAACATGGCGGCCGTCAACCGACCACCGCACCCATGACGTTTGACCCCGGAGGTTGAAATTCAATTCCATACGAGGTCTTGCCATAAGGAATCTATGCACTAAATTTGAGGAGAATCAGACGACGCATAATGAAGTTAGAGTGCGGACGGACAGACAGACGGACGGACAAACACGCCAAAAGCATAACCACATAACCACGCTTCACTACGTTTCAGCTACGTAATAAATTAACTGAAAATAGGATGGCAGTAAAATGAAAACGATAGTTTCGAAAAGAGAGGAGTATTTGGACTTAAATGCACTAAATAGGAAAGTACTGAGAACACTTTCAATGAATGGGAAAACCATGAACAGGAAAACTCATTCAACCAATATTCTTTCTGTTTTCTATACAGGAACACTTCCATCTGACTTTAGAATCTATAAGCCAAATTACCTTATAGTATTCTGGATGGACTTCCAAAATAGATGAAATATTATTGGGATAATGAATACAATAAGTCAAGGATAACTTAAAATTATGACATCAATTTTACCTTACTTTTAGTATTTAAATCCTGTTTATACATCGTGACGTGTGAGCACTGCAACCGAAATCATTATTTTTAAACCGTTTGTTTTAATTGACTGCAATTAATTTTCGTTTCTAGATATTTTTTAGTAGCTTGCATGAACATTACTTTTTGGAACGATCTATTCTATCAATTCAAATACCGTTATTAACATTAATGTTTTTACAAATGACGTAAAAATTACTCAATTCAGACTTTAAACTACCGTATTTTTGCAAGTAAGTAATTATTGAAAATAAAGTTGAAATAATTTACATGATGTTCTACATAAGAAAATAGACGATAATGGTTGTTTTTAATCTAAATACATTTAAAAATTGCATTTTGTTATTTTAGCTGGGTATACGTTACGTTGTACAAACGTAGTAGCAAAAATGTTTATGGACATTGGGTGTTAACCCAGAAACCTATTTGAGTAAATATAAATCCGACCTTTACAAATGTTTTGAATTTTTTTGAATTTCTAAAACAAAGTAATATTATCAAAAATCGTAATGACTTATTTTAAACCAACTGAATATTTCCGCGGTCAGTGGTAAATGAGCTAACAAGTACAAAAGTAACCTAATTACGAACTACGACGAATATCAAATCACGAAGCCGAAGAGATGATCAGATTATGATTAAGGCCTATATGTTGCACAAATCAAGACAGTGTCTCAAACAAAAATAAATTGGTAAAGTTTTGATCAAATCATATCTTTCTATAGAATCTTTTCCGAAAAATATTATCAAACTGTCGGTATTGCTGTTGTACCAATGCAAAAATAATGACTTAATTTGACTAATCAATTATACAATCAGTTTTAGACATTATTTCTGTCATCTGTAATTTTTTTTATAGAAAAAGCACTAAATTCTTATGAAGTTAAAAATAATTCATCAGATTTCGATTAATTTTTCAGATTTAAAGATTTTAAGTAAACTGTCTCCGGGCGTTAGGTATGTTGACATAATACTTATCATAATTAGCAGTGAAATTGCACAATTTTTGTTACAATTTCTAAAGTTTTAAAAAATAATACAAATTGCAATTTATTATGTTTATTGAAATGAAAGAAAATGTAAACAAAATAATTGAACAAAGATTTTAATGTTTTTCGAATTTCAAACAAAACAATTTAGTACATTTTCTCAGAAATTGGAACCCACAAAGTGAGCACTATTTTTGTAATCGCAAATATTACGTGCACATGCTTCATGCGAAGAATTCCCATACATAATGTCACGTATAGGTTTATAGATCATTTAACTAAATTTATTATTGTTCAATTAAACTACGTGCTCTCTCTGGTCTAGCTTATGGAAAAGACACTTGTTGAACATATCAATAACAATACTTTAACATTTGTAAAATACGATGTTTGAGTGCAAGCTTGAATTAAAAATTATGTCGAAAATGTGAAGTGAAAATGATTAAAAGATAAATGTCTTGTTGAGGTAATTAGGTTGGTTTACACAATAAATTATCCAATTGACTTGAAAATTGTTCTATTGCCCTTTCTGAGACATGATCATTCTCGACTGTAAAGTTGGCGTTTTTCATTAGCTGTAGGATGAATTTTAAATATCTTTCCTTTTCGTTAGTCACGAAACTTATTTCATTTTTTGCTTTGATTTTCTCATTTTGAAACATTTTGTCGAGGCTTGACAATTCTTCTTTGAGTTTATTGATAGTAAACTTTGCCTCAACCAACTTTGCATTTTCAAGTTTTAGTTCAGACCGCAGGGATTTGACAAGTTCAAATGAGTATTTATACTTCTCCCGAATTCCGTAATTAGTCAAAGTATGGTCACTTAAATGTTCCGGATTGATGTCACTAGTGGTTTCAAAAGATTTGTGATCTTCTCGTTTATTTACAGGTTCCACAAAAGCGTATGCATCACTTATTGCAACATCATTTTTCTTTCCTTTGACTTTAAACGGAATTATTTTTACGGCAACCACAAGATCGCCATCCTGGTCGATAAAATCCGAATTTAAAAAGTCCATTGGTATACGAATCGGTGAATTTACCATTAAATTTGCTGTTTCTACTTGATTCACATCAATTGCTGGAGACCGCCATGATATATCTGGTACCTGAAATTTGTTTTGAATACACTGCAAATTGATCAAATATTTTTTATAATATCATAAATGCAACAAGTTTTGCATAATTACCTCTTGGGTATTGCTCTCAATCGTGAATAGAACGTGATATGTTTGACTGTTTGAATTTTCTGACAACTGGACACACATCAAAGAAATACTGCAGTCTTCTGCATGAAGCAAACTGAGAACAACAACTGTTGACGGAATTGAGGGACCTTGAACTACTACAGGTGTCCACATGGTATTTTCTCCGCAATATTTTTCAATATATTTGTCGGCGACCGATTTAAAATCGCTCATTTGGATGCAAAAGTGTAGGTCATCTCGAAACAAAAACTTATGTTTGGTTTTATAGTGTACCAGACTTGGCGAAACATCAAGTAGGTTTGTCTTAAAATCGCAGATGTAACCAAGTTGTCCACAAAAGTTGATTTGCTTGCCACTAAAAGATATTACACGAATCAAATTTATTAAGCAATATTTTTTTGCAATTGGTATTAACTTATTATTGAAAATTACTTTTTTAAACGTACTTGAATTGGCATTTTACAGAATGTGAACTGATTTCATTTCTGCCAATTTTTTCTGGACATCCTGATGATTGAAACACACAGTCAAATTTCATTGTGTCAAGCAATATTTCCATAACTCTATTTCGAACTTTTACGGTTTGAAATGAGTGCCGACATTGAGGACACTCCTTAATGCTGATTGAACAGGTATCACAGATAAGATGGCCATTTAAGCACAAAAATATTTTTTCCGGAGGAACTTCTAAGCAAACAGGACACTTTATATCGTCAAGAATTTTTTTAGTTTCCATTTTACCAAAAAGCACTACTACTACAGCAGTGTCCAAAAGCTTACTAACTTTTGTGTTTAGATAAAACTATTCCAACACAAATTGGCTGAGGTACTGTCCTCGGAACTTAACATTTTAAATGAAGGGCGCAGCTTTTATCTCTTATTATTATCTCTTAATTTGCATAAACTGATAAGAACTTTTTTTTTCTCCAGGAAAAAAATTCTAAAAGAAATTTTTTATCGACGTGATTTGCATAAATAGATAAGGGAGCAGGTAGATTGTAGATAAAAAATCGAGAAAAAAAAATTGTTTTTAGAATTTTTTTTTCGAGAAAAAAAATTGTTCTTATCAGTTTATGCCAATTAAGAGATAAAAATAAGAAATAAAAGCTTCATTTAAAATGCTAAGTTCCGGTGACTGTATGCAATAATAATACTGCAGTAATTTAGGGTTTGCATGCATGAAAAATCAATTTTTTTCGTTTTTGTAAAGGGGATAAGGTGTGCGTGTCAAATTTTTTTTGGCCCATCTTTTCCTTGTTCACTCCGCGCGTGGAATGGCGAAGGACAAATGAGAACTAGTGTTGAAATGAAATAGCAAAAAACAGTAATAAAGCAGTGCATTTATGTAGCACTAGTTTCCATAATATATTTTATTATTTAGATTTGAGCTATAAAATATGTTTAAAATGGTCTAGAATGAATAGTTTAACAAAAAAATAATTTATTACTTTAACTTAAATTACTTTTCCTTGTGTAATATACATAACATTAAACTTAAAAATCAAAACCAGAAAAAAACTATTCAATAACAAAAACAATATAAATATGACAAGCTACTTTAAATAGCTTGTAATTTTTTTACCGATCGATTTTGCTGCATGCAGAAAATTTGGTATAATAACTACTAATTCCGTTTTCTTGCAGAGTTGTTCTTAAAATGAATATTAAATTCATTTCAACGGCACATTGAAAAGAAGTAGTTATACGTTTTCTGAAATGACACTCGAATAAAACAATAAAATTGTCAAAAATGTAAAATGTTTTAGAGTTACCTGATCCAAAATCATTACATCGACAATTGTAATGTTTATATTTTCTGCGACCAAATTGTCAACTATTTTCCGTTTGTTAATATTTGTCCGACCTTTAATAATACGAAATTGATAAATATACCATAAAGCTTCCACAGCGTTGTTTCAACTTTCTATTATTTTGAGTAGGTTGGACGGTATGTTAATTTTATGTCCGAATTTTATGCAATATACTTAAGAAAAGTGTTAAACCTTAAATCTACTAGAGATGACGAGAAAATGAATCTGTAGGATTACATATAACTCACAAATAATAACTATTCGGTTTCCGTAAAAATTACAAAAATTTAGTTACAACTATAAATATTTAAAAGTTTTCATGGAAAACTTCGGTAATATATTCAAGAATCTAATTTTATACATATTGAGCAATACAACAACAAACAATTTAACACAGGTGTTTGCCCCAGCGTGCTTCTTTTCCTTTTTATTCTCCTTCCGTCAACTGTGCAAGCCTTTATTTAAAACTTCGACCAAGTAGATTGAGAAAACTGAGCAAATCTTCAATTAATGGAAACAAAATGTTCAAAAAATTTTAATCTCGTCTAATTAGTACTCTACGTATTCTTCATGCATAATCACTATGTGTTTTTAGGAGACATCAGTCAAATATTTTAAAGCAAAAAGTATGATATATTGGGGTAAATCGAGACAATATAAAAAACATTAGATTAACTTTGGTTTTTGTGCTTAAATTTTATTTCTAAGATCGACAAGCGAATACAATAATGAAAAATTATTTTCAGATAAATGCCAAC
>JAQFYG010002216.1:0-15545 GCA_034694325.1 Entomobrya corticalis
CAACCATTTTTTACATGTAAAAACATGAATTTTACCATATTTTTCCATGTGACATGTTTTTACATATTTGCACCTTGATTATTATTGCTGGCTGTATGATGATGATGATGATGCCTTCTCGCTTCTCGGTCGGCACGAACTACGCAAACTATCCATCCGCAAGTTATATAAATATGTACCTTAAATAATATCAGTACAAAATAGTTATATGCTTCATACAACACACTTGTTCTTTTCTTTTGTGACAAAAGGGAAAAAAGGATTATTATACAGAGAGAAGAGAGAGACAGAAACTCTTCGTTTCTCCTCTTTTTCTTTTGTGATGATGAAGATGAAAACCTGTACTAATTCATTCTGGAGCCAAGTTAATATGCCCTTTCTTTTACTACTTTACTACATGGAATAGGAATACACATCATGATCATATTATCCAACGCGTTCAACAAAGCTGGCTGTGGAATGAATCGAGCAACGAGACGAGAACGACGACAAAGAGGACGTATCTATTACTAATGGAAGTTTCACGGATACGGATAAAAGAGAAAGAGTTTCATGTTCACGTGGTGTTTCATGATTACATTACATTGTTAATGCTATATTCTATTCTACTACGCGCTGCTGTGTGTACTGGATAGATTACGCGCAAACTATAAAGAGAAACTTTCATGATGATTATGATGATGATGAAAGCGATGACACCAGCCTCAAAATAAACGAATACTTACAACTTATGTTGTGTCATACTGTGAGCAGATGAATGGAGATTCCGTAACGTAATAATTGTGCTTTACATTACCACACGCTAAATAAGAAATCTTCTAGAGAGTCGAGAGCCCTGTTATTTCTTATTCCAAGAGGTTCAGCTTTTCTATTATATGGTTAGTCGTTTAATTTTACGGTGGTGGAAATAGACGGATGTATATATCATAGATGCTTAAATATCAGCATTAATCATGGTATATGGTCCATTTTGTACGTAATAGTAGGAGGTACCAAATTTTTATTCAACCGCATTGTTCCCGTGTCTTTTGTATTAAATATTCTGGATTTTCTCACAATTTCCTTTCCTAAAGTAATGCTTTTGCGTCATCAGTCATCATTCACTATTATCATGCATGCTAAGATGTACACGTTAAAGAAACACTCTGGATTATTATGCGTACTTTGTTTTGTGGTCATAGTATGGTGGTGGCGTTCTATTCTTAAATGTAAATGAACCATCAAAAATTTCCTCTTATGGATTTGATATACAACCAAAATGAACATGAAAAACACTCGGCCCGCCTCGAAAAAGTCAACCGGTCCATCAAAAATTAACTGTGAGAATAGGCATACACAACAGTTTTCCTATTTATGTGAACGAGAAGGATTTCGCAAAGTAAGCAGAAACAAACGAAATAAATGCAAATGCTATTAAAGGGGAAAATTACCGTGTTATATGGAATTTAATAAGCCGAATCAGCAAAGTGTTGGAAAGGAATAATACATTATACAGAAAATATAAATGTAGTTAGCCAAGCCGTCATCCTCAACGAATTAAACGAAAACTTGCATGATGTTGTTGATTTGGTGGTGGTGTGAGTCTTTCTCTGTCTGAATGAGTGATGATGATGGCTGATGGCTGGTAGTGGTATGGTTGATGGTGTGAGTAGAAACAATGTAATAAGATTTTAGCATTAAGCAGGCAGGGTGTGGATAACTAAAACCTCATTGGGATTTTCGGACAGGTAAATAAAATGTAAATTAATAATGAAGGAGAGTTGAGAAGAGAGAAGGGGTAAATAATATGTAAATGATACACATACAACACAAAATATATAGGTGCATAAATACGTAACATAAAACATTACTATTACTACTTTACCACTACAGACGAGGACTGCACGATAAACCATAGTATATCTATACTACCATGACTTGTCGTGAGTTTTACTAACTGAGACGAATTCATTATAATGTAAAGTACTGCTATGCATATGACATATGGTGACGGTTAAAAGTTTCTCGTCGTTGTGAAAATCGTTCTCTTAGTTCTTGTTCATAATAAAATCAGCATTAAATTTTAATATTTTAAATCATATAATTCTTTTAGAAATTAAGTATTCCATCTAAGCAATTTCAAATATATTAGTGTGTTTACCAAATGTGCGGAGTGCGGTCAATCGTAGAATATATTTACCAGTTTTTGTACTTGGGTCTCTGATTTGTTTAAATCTTAAAATATGCATGCATGTACCCATGCCTGTTATTAACTATCCGGTACGTTGAAAACGTATGTTGGATAGTTTATGCAATGAAGATCCAGTCTGTCTGCGTGATAACACGATAACTCAAAAAATACTTGACCGATTGACACCAAATTTGGTACACAGACTTCTTAGGCCAATATCTCGGTCAAGTTCGAATTTCAGCGTTCTGAGTCAAACCGTTTGGGCGCTGAGGGTCATCAAAGGTCACATGCATTTAAATGGGAATTTTTTTAAATTTCATTTTATTGCATAAATCGATAGAGGGGGCAAAATTGGACAACTTTTATCTAGACACCACGGGTCAACTCATAACCCCGGGGGGGCTGAAGGTCGCCGGAGGTCACATGCGTTTTAAATGATAAAATTCGTAGAGTCGGTACGTGGTCGGTAGGAGGCGCTGGTGGTCGGTAAGGGACGCTGGGGGTCGGTAAGGGTCGCTGGGATCACGATAAACTTAACAACAACGACTGGATAGTTTTTTTTCGGGGTATCGTTACCCCTCTCGTTTTGTTCTATAAAGTTAAATAAACTTGTGTACGAAAACCGAGCGGAACCATTCATTTCCGGTTTAGTCCTGTCTATATTGTAAATTCATTCCGCCAGGAGTGCTTTGAGATTAACAGAAATAAGTGCATAACTATTTACTAGAACGATAATTACAATAAATCATTATGTATATTTGAAATTTACAGAATGGAGGCATGCTGCTTTGTACATGGATGAGATTTTGTAGCTTCTATACTTCCACTAACTTCGTCTTTGTAGTTTTCAATTAGTGTTGGAAAAACATCAAAGCAAAATCTAGGACTACCTACACACAAAAACAGAATCGTACACGGTATATATCAGGAGCAAGTCGAAAATACTGACAAATTTACCTACGTACGAGACGGGGAGCATATTAAATTTTTCCGAATATCACGCGATAATTATTGTTAAGAAATAGGAAAAAAGATGATGAAACGATTGTTCAGTTCAGTATTACAAAAGCGCCACATGCGTGAAAGTTCTGTGATTTCACTGATCAACTTGAGTACATCAAACATACAATGGTATTATTATTTATTATGCTAACTAAATTGTGAATACCAAGTTTATTCATGTCATAATGAAAACGGAACACAAGTCATCAAACTTTTCTCATTGATTTCAAAACTATGTTTCTAAAACATCCACGTTATTTATCATTTACCAGTATCAAGTACAGTAAACCAACAGCAGAAACATAATTAAAGTATATATAGAAATGCAAACGAGCATTTTTTTCGAAAAGGTTGCTAAAACTATAGGTGATTCCTTTCAAAGAACTTGGCTTTATAGAAAACTGACTGACTGAGCAATAAAATAATTCCGTATCCTTGACTTGTGTATGATGACTTTTCACATGCGAGATAATCGAACTATGCATTATTACAATCGTAAGCTCAAAAAATAAGCAGAAAGCTTTGTATTTACCATACTCAAAGTTATTTGCAATGATTCTGAGCAAAGAACTCATACAAAAACCATGATGAAGCTCGTACACAGAAAGAGGAAGAGTAGAGTGAAAGGAGTAAAACACGGAGGGAGAAAGAAAGACAGGCAGTAAAAGTAGGAGGAAGTCTGCGTGCGTGCTGGTGTTGTTTCTTCTTTATGGCACGCTCACACATTTATAAGCTCATAGACATACGGCAAAATCGATATCTGACAGGAAAACCGGCCGGCATTGCCGGTATTGCTCACATTCGGAATTTCCTTTACTATTGCTGCTTGCTTCATATACAGCTTTTTCTTGTATGTTTGTAGGCAGATCAGTCGTTGCTGTTGCTCCGCTGTTATAGGTATAAATATGTTCAGTTCGTTGTTCGTAGCATGACCATTACTTTACATACACACGCGAGAATCGAGAAAGTACACGGGAGTCCAACTAGTCTACCGGATAGAGAGGCAAGATAGAAAACTTGAAAGAATAATGTAGAAGAAAAACAGTCACAGTTCAAAGCAGAATAAAAAAGTATATAAAAACTTTCTTGAGGAGAAAGTACTCAGGTCCATGGGCTTAAGCTTATTCTCCGCTAGATTTTGAGTTCAGCAACTCGGTAATATATGGTTCAAGTAAGCAAGCATGTTAAGGATGAATATGCTGCTAAGCTAAGCATACACGTATAGAATACGTGCGCATTGGATTCGAGAGAGAAAAGTTGTTTGGGCGAAACAGGAGAAAGGAGAAGAGAGAAGAAAAGGGAAGGCAGGAGGGAGAGAGAAAAGAAAAAAGGATAAAAATTTTACCTTATACACTTATCGCATAAAGAGCCGTCTGCATGCATTATACATTGGCTTATTATTATTATTACACATCAAATGTAACATAGAAAAGGAAACAGTGGGCAGAGAAAGCAGACACGAAACTGTTGCTTTCATGGAATAATACCTGTTTTCTTGCTTCTGTAATGATCTGTTGTATGAGCTGGTTTGAGCTCCCTTCTGTAATAGTGTTGTTGGTACTTGGCTCTGCTTTTATTATGCTCGCATAAAAGTAAATGGAACTTATATATATTATTATTATTATTATTAAAATTATGGTATTTCTATTTATATAATATTGTTTTCGTTTTCAAGCTAATGCATGGCAGTGGCAGTATGTACCTGAATATGTATGATTATATACAAATATGTACTAAAAGCAATGAATTTTCACGTTTGTAGGAAAAGAAATTCATTTCTGATGATGGTGACGGACGGGCGTGAATTTTCCTTTCCATGTACATTGTAAATAGGTAAGTATATCGGAATTGGAATACGTACAAGCCAAGTAATTCCCTAAAAAACAGGTTTTACATGGCCACAATAATATGGCTCATTGTTTCCACGATCCGTGATAGTATTTTTATGCCTTTTACATAATAATGAGACGACGAAAATGGAGACTAGCAAATCACCAAAAGGAATGTACACTGTGGAAACTTTCTACATAATAATGTGTACATGTACACTTTTTTACGTTCAGTCATTTTACAAATGCGTTTACTTGCTCAATGTACGAGATATTTTATCTATCAAATATTTCGATCGAGTCCCCGAGCAAGTAGCTTTTGGTAGTAACTGCTCAAGAGAGTGAGCATTTTAATATTATTACATAGCAAATGACGTGTTGTTAATTATATGATACGTTATATTATCGTGACCATACTCGTGGAGGTAATTTTGTTTTGTGTCCCATTGAACCGTGTGCATGTGTGTAGTGCATAATAACACATTCATAAAAATATGAGAGGAAACGACAAAATGCTCACTTCACTACCACTGGCTTACTTTCACATTACAACTAAAAATATCTGCTCCTTAAAACTACATTTCTATCTAACATCAATAAAATATTATCGTATATTAAGGGAAAGAATTGGAGAGAGAGTCAAGTATTTTTTTATTTTATAAAGTTTTGTCCAAAAACGACATTATGTCAAGAAATAATCTGATAAAACTTTTACTTGCCTCCTTGCTCACTTTTAATCTCGATCTTACACCTAATATTATACTTCTTTGAATCGACCTTGTATTTAATAATAAAGTGAGCAGTTGCAGTAATACATTATAGTTGTCACATACAAACTATGCACACTCAAAAACACGGTATGCATACATAATGAATTGATCTTGATCAGCTTCATATTGTAACTTTTTGATTCTAGTTTAGAATTTAGTTTCCTGTTTGTACTGCAATTTAAAATATGAATTAACTTTATGTATTATATAGTTGGTTATTGTGAAACGTATGAATGTTTCATCTTGCATTTTTGCAGAAACTTAAAAGCCCTGAAGAAACTTGCAGTTTTCAGCTTAATATGCAGAATTAATAAGGCTGCAAAAATGAAAAACAAAAATAGGTTTCTCCAATTTCGCTAATTATTGGCCTACTACCACTTGAATTATGATATATGCTACATATTTTGCTCCACGAATGTTTGCTCATTTCCCTGCGGTAAAGCTACTTTTGCTTTGCTCTGCTGCTATTACAACTTGTAGCTGAAAATAGAAGACATAAAATCATTTCGTATAAAATGTAACGGATATGACGTAAATGAAAATTTAATGATGTACGTACGCTTATAAAATTAAGTAATATTTACAATATAAGCACATACTCTGTTATTTTCTGCCTCAAGTCCTTTCAAAAATTTTAAGCTTTAATTTATATGTACACAATTATACAAAACATGCTTATCGCATAATAAGTAATTAAATGCTACTTTTTTCGTTGCTAAAAATATGGAATTAGGCATCTTTGTAGGTACTTTGCGCATGTAAACATAAAACGGATTTTTTATGATTACTTCTTGGTATTTTTTTTGTATTTCACCTGTCATTCAAAACTTGAGTTCGTTGGTGGTAACTCACTGTTATCAGCTAACATATCCATGTACCATTATTATCATCACTTCACTGTCTGTCGAATAAAACTGGAAGTTGAAAGAGATAAAAACAATTCAAAAGTTAATTAAGGATTATATTTTAGAATCAAATTCCAAACTTTGCTATTCCCAAGCTGAAACTAACTTTGCTATAATTAATCGAACATAAATGCCTGTTCTGCCAATGAACTATATACAATGTACATTTTTGCAAAATAAATATTTCCTCTTTTCTATGAAAGTCTTATAGTAGGTCGCAAACTAAAATATGGATGAATTATTTTCATTGAATATAAGGAAAAGTAAAATCATACATAAAGTAGTTTGTCGTTATAAAAAGCAATTTGGCACTTATGAAAGACATAATATAACAAGTGAAGACACATTTTCTTAAATATAGTAGCTTTTCAAAAGTAAATGATTGCATAGTTGCACGAAAAACTTGTTGAATTCCAACTAGTATTATCAAACACTAATTGCTGAGCACTCTACTGGTAGGAAAACAATAGAAAACACAATGGCGAAACTTAATTGCGTTGATGTATATCTCGAGTGCTTGCCAAATATAGTTCGCTTTTAACTATCTAAAATCCGTACGAGTAAAAAAATAAAAAGCAAACTGGAAGGACTCGTTTGACTGGAATTTTGTGCTTGAGGAAATACATTCTATAATTATAAAAATTCCAAATATTAATATTACCTCCATCGGTTAGATGTTTCTCTCAATGTAACTTTCTGCCACAACGTGCATAGCGCATATTTGTGAGAGACATATCAGTTCATAATGTTGTAGTCGGTAGGCTTCAAGTGTAAGTATTTATGCATTTTATGTCGTTTCTCATGTCTTTCTTGTCCTTTACATTAAAAAAAATATTTTAAAACTTGGTTGATCATGCTTTCAGAGGCAATGAAGCCTACCTGTTTAAATAATTAAAGATATACAATTAATAGTTTTTAGCAGAATAGTCGAATTTTCAGTGATGAATGGTAGGAGACGATTGTATTTATAAATGAACATGGATAAATAGTATCCAGTTCCGGTTACGATCAATATTTCGAAACAAGAGCTTTAAACTATTTATAAATTATAGTTTCTTAAATTATAGAAAGTAGAACTGATATAGACTAAACTCACTCAATAAAACTTAATTCCCAAGGACAAGTATCTTTACATGAAATTATAAAAGAGAAACATGCATGCTCATTGATTTATAAATGAGTATCAACATAAAAAGCTATTAAGGATATGATAACCGTAGCAAAAACACTGCTGCAATTATCTACGTTCAAGCTTATTAAAATATCCAGAAATGAACTTTTCTACCTAAAACTAGCTCATAAAAATAATATACACAACTAACTACAGCTACCAAATCATGCTATAAAGTACTGATAATATTATTAAATTTGAAACTCTAATAAAGTTTATATTTTACAGATCCATTATTATGGCCGAGAGTTATTATAATGTGCATCGAATTCCCGGTCGTCTTATGCATTTTGATATATAGAGATTCCGTAAACGAAAACGCATACTTGCTAGAGAATAGAGACAACAAAATTACGACTACCTATGTCACATGTGATTAAATAATCACAATCAGGTTCTCTTTGCACCTTGATTAAATAATAATATTATTATTTTACAATATAATAAGCATGTTTGTATGAATAGTATAACGGTATGAGTCTATATGAAGTACCAATGAAACGGATAGAACTTTACGTTGACATTTCCATCAAAATGACATAGGGCTGCACCATTATACAATCGTTTATACCTATACAAGTTTGCAATCAAATTATCCAGACACTATTGAGTAAGCCATATGAAATAGTGGTAAAAACCAAAAGTTAAACACACTCTCTGTATGTATCTCATTTCACAAGTATCATAAAATAATTTGAAGTGAACAGTGAAGCAAGGAAAATGAAGAATATGAAAAAACTCACACCACAATGAAGCTAAAAGGGATATTGCAAGTATTTCACTCTACATGAAGTTAAAAAAGTAATAATGCCTCGGCTTCTGTGCCTACCACTTTTACAGCTACCAACTACAATGCTGCTGCAGTAGAGCAGTAGAAGCGCTCAGCAAAATATTATTATATTGGCAGACTCCCTGCCTGGCTCACTCCATTATTCTTGCCTTTTTATTTGCTCCTTTACTTTTGCCTATTTTCTCTTTCTCTCTTCCAGTATTGTGCCACACGATGCACGCAGTTCTTCTCAAAATGAGCTTGTATGATTATATGTACCTAACGCTGAATTAGGCTTGGCTTTTATTCAAGAAGAGTAATTGAAAAATTCGATCTTGTCGTTTTCCATTTCAAATATTGTTCTTTGGATGGAAACATGTGATGTAGGGAAAAAAGCTATATAGAAAGCGTGTTACAAAGTCTTACTATACATATTACCAACAAATATATAATATTAAATCTACTTGAATGAGGCAAAATGTAGCAAAATCAATTAACCGACTGAACGTCTATATTACTTATTTGCTAGTCATAGTGGGAAATACATATGTACATGTACGTACCAAATAAGAAACGACGTACAGTGATGTGACGATGCCGGTCGTAAAACAACTGATTGTAACTCCCTATAAATTTCAAATTTACTAACAACGAGTAATGGTACTGTGTTCTTAATACTCAACGTCCATCAAGTCAGCAGACAATATCAACGAAGCGCAGTAGCAGATTTGTACAAAAATGAGAAGGAGTTCTCACTTGCTATTGGTCTCAATGGTCTCCTGGTATCCTTTATACTATCTCTTATTTAAAATATGATGTGTATAAACATGACTTTTATCATCATAAACAAGTTAGTTTGTAGATCAAGCATAAAATCGATTTAAAAGGAGAAAATGGGATGATAATGTTGGCAAATGTAGTGTTTTAATGGGAAAGTTATACGTACGTCTTAAATCATGTTAAAAGAAAGTCCACCATTCTGAATGAATATGCAAGATTTTGAGGAAAGATAACTTTATGGCATTGTAAAGAACAACCTCTGTTGATTCTGTTTATTTATTTATTAGATGGGGAATTAGACTGACCAAGTTAGTCAAAAGTACTTTATATGAGCAAGGAGAATGATAACGATGAGGATAAGCGGAATAGCTTGCCAATTCTATATCATTCATCTTGATTCAACATCATCAGATAATAAATGCGCATAGTTATGAATACGAATAAGTAGTACCAGAAAAAAATACGACTTTGTGTAAGAAGAAATGAAAAAACTCCGGCTCTACCTTCTAAAAACCTATCACCTCACCTCTCATTTCTCGCAATAATAAGCCTGGCTGATACTAACTTGATGTGAAAATGAGAAGTTGAAAAAATTAAATTGAATTATGAACATCTCAAAAAGCTGGAGTCAAACCAATAATCATATTATAGAACTTTCGAGAGAGAGAGAAATAGTGTGTATGTGTTTGTATGGATCCATGACATAAGAACAACTCTTTCCATTGTAAAATTTATTATTCTTCTCTGTAAGGATATGGGCGGTCCACAAAAAGTTTTAAGAGCTTTTCTAGATGATATGCTCTTTAGCTCCTTTTGTGCTCATGCTAACAGTGAGATTCTCTTAAACCTTCATAATATCGTTTTCGATTTTGATATAACTGAAGCGTAGCCTTCTTTCGTCTCTTGATCATTTATTATTCCTTGTCTCTCTCTCTTGTTCATCTTAGCTAAAGATTTTCCCTTTTCTCATAAGAGGTGATCACCTGTAGTTTGGCTGTGATGGTAGCTCGGTGGTACAGTTAGTTATACAAGAAAAGAAGAGACTACAGATATGATGATAATAAAAAGGATGAAATGGAAAGAGCACAAGAAAGATGAAAGAGCGACGTGAAGGAAAAGGCATCAAATAAATTTGCTTGATGAGAAGATTCACTCCACTGTGCAAACTCTTTTTTGCCATCCCATTATTATCCGACTATACAAGGCAGGAATAAATGCCTTCATAAATTTGCAAAATACATTATTACCCAATCGTAATTTATATTACTACCACGCTTACACACACAGCACAACACCAATATATTTCACAGTTTGTGTTTTGTGTGCTGTTGGTCTTTTAGGTAGATGATTCACGATAATCACAAAATACGCTGGGAGAGATCGAGACTGAATGAAGCTGCATCTATTTAAATTACGACGTCAGAAGGATAGATTAGCCTGATGTTACCGAACCAAGGAACTACAAAGGAAAAATCAGTCGAACAGCCTTTGATATTACAGCATATGAAGTGTAAGAAGAGAAGCTGGAAAAACGATTCTTGCACATTATAGTTTGATGGTAATGAAATAGGATCTGCCAAGTTTCCTGAGAAATTCTGCAGATGTTCAGACTCAACTGTTTTAGATTTGTACTAAAGAAACAACAAAAATGAAAATGAGCAAATCTGTATTGCTTACGACTGCTTGAACAGTGTCTGTAAGGATGACGAATTCGACTCTTTCGAGGCGGATTTAATGACATTTGCATCTGCAAGAAGTGGTTTAAACACATTTTAAACACTCTGCATTGCTAATTTTGGATCATTCATTTTCATTCCACCCATTTCGTCTCAATAATAATTTATATGTACTGCACATGTTGTTTCCAAAGAATGGTCTAGGATGCTTACTTGTCAAATAACTTTCAACTTTTATGATGTATAAATACACACATATACATGCTATTTATTGCTATTATGATGTAAAAAATCCATTAGCTGAAAATTTTAAGCAAAGAGGAATAAAACACAGCCATAGGGAAATCTTAATTTTGCGGTGCTGGTGTTGATTTTAAGTTTACAGCGGACTTTAATAGTAAATAATATACCCTTGAAATACGTATACAATATTTTAGTTCCTCAATAAGTAGTTAAACTTTGCTGGAGAATCAGTTCATATATTAATTAAATTCATGATATAGATTATTTTAAAGAGTATGAAGCGCAATTACTACTATTATCATTTCTGAAGATTCTAGGAACGATATTTGTTGGTCGAGTAATAAAATAATAATTATTTTTTGCTACTTAATTTCCATGTATAGTTGCTTCACGTGGCACTGTAAAACTTTACAAATTACTTTACAAATTTGCGTATTCGGTGAGATGTTCAAAGATGTTGTTCAAATCTTCTCGATATATAGTCTTACAAATTATGAAAAAATTAACGTACACATCGAATATATTGTGCTATCATATTTGAGATAACTCAAATTTCATACAACAAACAACTTTGACAAAGGGCAATTCATGAGAGTAAAAATAATTCCAGTTGTTCCCACGATTTTAGAGATACCTACATCATACCAATATTACTCTAACTGGACATCTTATAATGAAATGAAGGAAACAGAAATAACAAATTCTTTTAAAGGATTCAAGTTGATTGGTCAGTCGGTGTTGGTCCGTTGTTCAAGGTGAATTTGATGTTTGAGACTAGAAGTGCCTCCAGGGGTGATGAGGCGAAGGATGTTGATGATCATAAGTAGATAAAAGCAAAACCGTGCCTATTTGTATACAGTATACATCCTACATTACATTATGTGTAATGTGGATCCTTAGAAAGGGGTTAATGTAAATATAAAATAATAAGTCAGTCATACAAAGAACATTACAGTATAATTTCATACAAGCAAAACAGAATGATCTGGAAAGTGTTAGCTTGCGTAAATATTCATCTGGTGAAAACAATTTATCTATTATATTATGATGAATATTTATTGCCAATAAAAATAGTTCTTACTAAAATGAATTTATCTTTTTTGCTGTCTAAATTTTTAAATAGCAATTTAATGCGTGTTCTAAGTAAGTAATATAAACTGCATTTTATGGCTTGACGGGTGTTACTTTACATTGTTGTTGAGTACATTTTTTTAGATTGACTTTTGCTGGACCAAAAAGAAATCGTTACAATTTAAATTATTCATGTTAAGATGTCGAAATCGTGACACACGACAAATATAAATAGTCGATGAACATTGTGCGTCGTTTTTTAAAATATTACATTTTAAATCATGATACATTTTGGATTGGGTTTGTGTACAGCCTCAAAGAAAATGGGACGATCACGAATTTACCTACAGGATTGCTTATGCTTTCATAAACAAATAAAAGTAAATTTCGAAACTGCAAGACATGACAATATGTGTCGGGCTGGAGCAATGTACTGTGTAACTTGAAGAGAAAAAAACAATCTGACGAATCTTTGGAGCTAACGTCAATCACGTCTATTGTGAATTAAACACAGAAAAAATATCCAAAGTATTATTTATATGTTCGACAAATCAAATTTACATGCAATCAATGCATATATCTGTACAACACAGAAAAATTATTTTAACCATTTCTTAGCACGGAATTCTTATTTGTACCGATACATGCCAAAAGCTGGAGCTGTTTTCTATTATTTGAGATCTTGTGGCAATAATAAAATCATATAGGTAAACTACATTTATAAACCCAATGTATAGATGCAGACAAACATCGCAAAGAAAACTAGAACTCAACATGTTCTATTAGTTTTTGAAAGCTTTTAAAGCACTGAGAAAAAACTGTAAAACTTTTTCTGTTCTAATCTGGGAAATCTGCATAGGCAGATACTATGTACTTCATCAACTTATGGCCGATTCTTCTAAAAAGGTGTTTACAAATATACTTTACATCAATCACATTACAAAGAGCTCTAGTGTTTCACCGGATCCATATTTAATAATTACCGGTTTATGATTTCCATGAAGTCACATAGCAGACTTAAGCTGGGATAAAAAAAAATTAATCAGATTTTTAATAAAAAAGTAAGTATGTAGTAGCAAGATGATACGATAGATCGAATGATTTTGTTTTTTCTTGAGAAGATTTTTAATCTTGATGCTTATCATCATCATATTACACAATGACTATCTGATACTATTTACAACCTAAACAATGTTTAGTACATTATGTAATGAAAGACGGTCTGTAGAGGGAAATATATAAAATTCATCTTTAGCGAAGTATAAAACCTTGTTAAATTTGAAATCATAGGCAACTCAACGTAAAATGCTATTTTTGTTTCAGCGAATCACATATTTCTTCTGACATCACCGGAGCAGAATTTGAAAAAAAGTTTCTGCTACAAAAACAAAGAAGAAAATGGGCAAGCAAAAGTAGGTGCCATGCTTTGAAATTAAATTCTGGTAGCAAGATACAATATTAATTGAACTATTGAGTTGAGATTTTGAAGCATCAAGAGCATCATGGTCTTGTTTTACAATGGCTCAATATGTTAACATCTCTAGCATATTAAAGCAATTCCATTATTGACAAATTAGCTGAGCTCTTTTATCCGAATAATTAGAATTTAATAAAATTTGTAATTTCCCAAAGGCCATACGATTTCCCAGGACAAGAGTTGGATGATGATTATAATATTGATAATAATGATAAGCTAGAGGGTCGTTGGCTCCAAAAGATGATTTCTACACTCTAGTCATCGAACACGAAATCAATTTTTCATCTTTATACTTCTCGTGTATACCCAATTGCATTCAAATTCATTCAGTTTATAACGATATACCAAGCATTATGTTGTCAGTATACACGTTATATTATCCCAATATTAAAAATCAGTGTAAAATGAAATCTTGGGAATCGAATCCTCAGCTGGATTGTCATATAGTCATATTCCATAAAGAAATTTATACCGTTTAGGTTTCATCGTCAGGAAATGTATTATGCATGCATTTTTCGTAATCTACATACGCCATATCTAATCCACGCGTGTTCTTTAGCTTTGTAGTTATTTAATACCATGCATGACGACATTACCCCCGTGAAAGTCAAATTGGCCATCTCCCTTCCGAGAATAGCGTTCACCAAATTAATCTATACTTTGTCTCATGCTAGTAAAGAGGAAATTGTATTAAAAAACCAAAATGCTTATCCTTACCTAATTTGTCTTCCTTTTCTAGAATAGCCATTTTCAATTTCGGATATTTCTTAGCCAATTCCATAGCGGTCGCACAACCAACGATTCCACCGCCGACGATGGTAAAATCATAGCACTCCCCATGTCTTCACCAAAAAATTAAACAATCAGTTACAATGATATTTTTATGGTATGGTTATTATACTTACTGGTATTTTTCGTTACATTATATCGATGGTTGTACGCATATACGAATGAGTTTGAAACACAGTGAATGCATAAAGCCTGGTTAGTTTGTTGCCTTTATTTTTTATACAAAAAACACTTACGCCCTTTTCTCCACAGCAGCTAATCCTATATTTTTTATTATTTTTTATTCTGTATACACATTCTTTTCATGCGACCATGTCATATCTTTCATTTTTTGTTGTTGTTCTTCTGGTTGGAGAAGAGGGAAGCAAAAAGTCAAATGGAAAATGTGTTAAATTATCATCAGTGAGAATCAATACATTGAACATTAGCGATGACGAGCTGCCATGCATTCATGTGTGTGATGTCGGTACTGATGTGATGGGATGATGTGTATATGTATTGTGTTGTATGAGTGCAAAGCACGAAGAATTGATAATGCTATGGTTTAGCTCTGGCTTGACATGACAGGAAAAAGGGAAGTTATTGGTTTTCTCTTTCTTTCCCGACATGAAATTAAATTACATTAAAGAAGAACAAGCAGTGTTATTATTATCATATTATATAGATGCCTGGAAAAAGTATGGCATGAGCATTGATGAAAAAACTGTCATCTAATATCCATCTCCCGTCAGCAAGTATGTAATATATTCAGTCTCCTATGTTGTTTGATGGTTGTAGCAAAAAAATATTCCATCTATCTATACCACCACCACCGTGAAAAAATGAAAAATGAGCTGAATGATGATCATCCTCACAAATTACAGAATTTGACTAATGATCCTTGTACCACCAAC
>JAQFYG010002217.1:0-15545 GCA_034694325.1 Entomobrya corticalis
TGCATCAGTAATATTGAGGGTAACGGTATAATAATCAAGCCCAATACAGTTGTTTGAAGCATCATTCAGTGCTGCACAACCTTTGCCGGCTATCAGGAAGGAAACAAGGACAAAAAAATACATCCAGAGTGCCTAGGTCAAGGTGACATCAATGGCCCAAAATCTCTCTGTGGTAAGAAAACTACCTTGTTTACTAACACATTTCATTCTATTTACAACTACAACCTGTCTGTAAAATATCAGCTAAGAAAATTGTACAGCCAAATATTGGGACAATTTTCTCCTCTTTATGTGCTTCCGTCTTTGAAATGCGTGTACATATCTCTTTCTGAAACAGATTTTCAAGTAGATCTACTACAGTAAGTAAAGTACCTATGTACTATGTAGATAGGTGAACATGTGAGCTAGTTTACCTATATCAAGATTATTGCAATAAACTTAGCTTGTCCTTTGTCCGTCTCTGTACTGTGATGAATCGTAAAAGAATTGCATGAAAATTAAAAATAACACAAGCAAATTAGCGTGAAGACTTAAATGAAATCCTTATTTGTGATATCTATGTATCTACCATGGAATGTCTCTTTATTTTGTTTTCTTTCATTACTGTTATAGTTTTACTAACCAAAATTACTCAATTCAGAGATTTCCTTTAAATAAATCAATAAATTGCAACTTACAACCAGGCACCGGTTGAAACTCATTTTTCAGACACTATCAAATATTAAATACTTAGGATGATGTGACTGTAAGATTATTTGTCATCTAAATATTATTATTAACTAGACACGGAGCCAAAAGGTATGTGAAATCGTGAAATCAACTAATTCAAAATTTTGACCTGTTCAATGAAATAGATGGATATATGGATATAGTCGGGCAAGTTGCAACTTTTCTCTTAATTGAAAAAGGAATAATCAGGTTTTAGTTATAGTCATACATATCAATCTGGTAATCACATATATTATATAGTATAAATACATATATTTATTAAATTTTAAATACGAACGGGTTAATATGAACAAAAAGTACAACCACATAGAGTAAATTTTAACCTTTTATAACATTTTATTTTGCTTTAAAACAGTAAAAATCATTAAGTGAACGAGCAAGAAGCAAGGCAAATCTCTTACGCACTTTTACTGGTATAAGCTAACTTTAATCAGAATAGTTAGCAAGAGGACTAGTTTTATCTGCATAAATAATGCACAAAGAAACGTAATACGTAATAATCGTCACAACTTGGATCAAGCCGCAAAAAATTAAAACCAGATTCAGGTTTCAGGACTGTTGACAGTCTTTTTCTTTTGAACTCTGATCACTTCTTGGCATTTATAGTTTTCTTTTATATTTTAAATGTCGGTACCCAGAGATTTTCTTCATAAAATTAATCATAGTTTTTGCAATTGACATTAACATAACTTAGAGCTAGACGAAAAAAGATAAACGATTTTCCATTTTATTGTGCTTTCGATTTCCAACTGATGTTAAAAATATCATTCGCTCTTTCGCTCCATCATTCTTGTTACAATTTCTAGTCAGAGTCCAGAGTAAGTAAAACCGGCTATAGTATGATCGCCAATCATTCATATGCTACCCAGTAACAGGTTTCGTCCTTGTCCTTGAATCAAAATATTTTCCATCTTCCCATCATGAGTAAATTCATGCATGCACTTTTTATAACCATTTCATTGCGATTTTAATGTAACTATCAAAACCAAATCTGGTTTTAATTTGAGCATTCTTGTGTAGTTGAATAAAAAGCATTGTACATAGTCTTGCTGAATTCATAACGCCTCTCTTGTACGCTACGTTGTTAGTGACATAATTAGAGTTGGAACTGGAAACTACTTTTTGCATGTACGTCCGAGGAAGAATTTAGTTCCAGCAGCTCAACTAGCTTGTTTTTTCATGCAATAGTTTTAAGCACAAAGTAAGCACAGTACAAATGATGTACGAATGAAAAGTGGCGACGATCAAGTGATTGCTGTGTTGTCACGTTATATTGCTCATGGTCAGGGTCAACCGGTCAAGGAAGGTTGACTGCTGAAGCTAAAAATTATTACTTATTCGATTTAATTATTATCTTGTCTTCTATCTTGCCTACTGGACCAAAATTACCAAAAACTCAAATTCGTTCATTAGATATTCCGAAATTTTTAATTAATCCCCTATTATAGGTATGTAGTTTGCCATATTCGTTTCTGTGTTTTCATACTTTTGTAGCAACGTTTTGTTCGGTTCCTATAAACAGTTCTACGATATATCTGTAAACTAATAGCACTAACTGAAATTAGGTTTTGTATTATGTTCTGTTTTAAAAGTTAAAAATTTGCGATATACAACATCACAATTGAAGTGTCACTTTGATCTTTCTGTGTCTTATCGCATCAAGCCAGTGTAAATTATCATCGCATTGCAGATAGGTTCATGAAGATATTTCATAATACTTGAGAGTAATAACAATTTACACATATTTTAGACATACATACTGATAGACTGATAGCAGTGCAGTCTTAAAGGGTGCTGTATTTGGCCATTCATAACACCATCATTGTATATATATGAGTAATATGGCATTTTGACTTAAAGTCATATTCGAATATTTAACTGTGTCAACTCAGATAAAAATTAATCCAATATTCAAGAATTACAACATTTCATAATAAACTTAATTACAACCGTTAAAGGATTAAGTATAACATGGATATGGTATGATGCAGTTCAAATAAAGATGAGATCATGTATTTTCAAGTTTTCATAATGTTTAAATATCAAAAGAGTCTTTATTCCAGAGAAAAAACCTTTGTAAAAATATCATTTGTATCTTCCTAAAGCATGCTTTTACTTTATTGGTTATCTGTTTACATTTGCACTTTGTAACATTCGTATACATATTAATTAACCGCTGTAATTATGTATATAATTTTTATTAAAATTTAAGTTAGAATTTTACGGATGTTTTCCTCATTCATTATAAATATAATATAAATTAGTTACATATTTATTAAATTTTAATTATAGATTAAATCTAACATCTTAGCTGAATGCATTTTCTACTCAGCAAACCGCGTAAATATTTTCATCCCATTCCAGACGTTTCTCCCAATAAAATAGGGCGTTCTGCAAAGTTATCTGTGTTTAAGATATTATTATTATGAAGCTATGATGCGTGTCCTTGTACTTGACTTCGCTACGTAAAAGTTTAATGAGCATATATTGTTTTGTTTAGTACATGTGGTGTGCTTAAAACTCATCTTAACTGACTAACTTGAACTTCAAGAGCAAGTAAAAACCATACTTGTACATGAGATATGTGTAGCTGTTGACTTTTCGTCACTAACCACCAGTTGCAGCATCTCCTTACTTACTTTAGCTTTCGCAGAGCCACGTTTTTTCATCGCATATAATATATCTGCCCGTATATGCCTACAGCCTAAAATCATTTAATTTACTCTAAAAAGGCGATAATAAACATATCACAAAGATAAAGCAAATCCTCTTCTATTTTGCTTCAGCTACATTTTAGTTTATTGATGTATACGTAATATGAAATGAAGCCCATTACAGAAATCCATAGATTGTGGTTGCAATGTGTAAATACATCCTTTTAACCCTTTTGCTTGCATTTGTTAACTGGCATTTATTTCTCTGAAAGAACATGGGCTAAACCTAGTTTGCGTAAATACTTATGAAAAATCTTCCTCTGTCCATCGGGCTTCTGTGTTTTTCCTTTTATGTTAGAGGTTGAAACGTTGTGAATGTATTTCTATAAAGCATCCTTGCAACCAAAGAAAAATATTTCCATTATTTAGAAAAGAACGAGTTGGGTGCTATAGACGAATACTCAGCAGAAAAGGAAAGATTAGTCGTGCCGGAACAGTTCTGCAAAGCGGTCATCAGTTGCGCATTCTTTCAGCTAATTCGTGTGAGTTCTGTCTGTCCATATCAAGTTCCATAAAAATTGAAAATACATAAGTTCGTGCCTAGAGAATTTGTATTTAGCGTAGGAATTGAATGTAAGGTTTAGTCAGTAGATCGAAAGAAATTTAGGTAAATGTGACCTATGAATTAAAGTGACAATGGCATTAACTTATTCATTTTTTACTAAGTATTTTGGGTTTATTAGTAGTTTAAATAATTATTAGCAGTACAGTTTCAAAAGAGTAAATCAAATTTCACATTTAAAAGACAAAGATCGATAGATTTCCGAAAAGTCTAAGCAGAATAAATGTATTATGTAATTTTAGTTTTATATCAATGAAATTGCTCAAGAGCAATTAAGAATGTAATTGAAATTAATATAGATTTTAAATTGATTTTATTATTCTCTGAAGGCTATTAAGTACGTAGGTATACCGTATACCATGTCTGTTGTAAAGTAAATGTGCATGACAATTTTTTATTCAACAGATTTTGCCAGCAGTTTGACATTATTTCTACCCTTTAGTGTGTAGAGTTTTCCTTACATTTTATCGTTGACTAAACTAATTAGTGTTAATCATGGAGGTTATTGGATTTGGAGCAAAGGTATTTTTTTAGTACAAATTTCCTCATATTTGTCTGCATTTGATATTAGCTTTTTCTTAGCTCAATGCACGACAGCTTCATGTAACTGGCTTAAATAAGCTATTTAAATTTTTAGCAGTCGATTGAAACAATAAAGCATATAAATTATTGCTCTATTTGAACCACTAACGAATCCGTATATTTTATTTTGTCTATTGTTTTAATTTTTAAGCTTTTGTCTATTCAAATCAAGACGATTTTTATTTGCTGTTGAATACTTTTGAATGGCAATTCTTCTTTCCCTGTTCCAAACACTTGCTTTTGGTTCTTTTGCTTTACCGTTCTTCGTGCGTTGTTTTACTATTATATTTACCGCTTATTGTTCATTGTAAAATCATAACAGTGCATGCTAAATGCTCATTTGCCACAAATGCATTAATGCCAACTATGTATATCGTTAATGCTTCTCTTTGAATCGTCGAGTCTTGCAATTAGCTTTAAAGCAAAGTATAACATACAGTTATCAAAACTATAACATGTTTTTGTAATGATTTTTAGGCAATGACAAACGAAAAGAGGGCTGGCTCTCCTCATGAAGCAGCAGAATTTGCTGCGATGACCAAGAGAGATGCTCAAATTCGGATGGATCATGAGTTGAAGGAGTTGACCACGACATGCAACCCGGAAGACAAAGAGGTAAAAATTAAAGGAAATCATTTCCCCTGAAGTAATTATTTCCCGTCTTTTATTATTATTCGCTTTCTTGTTAGTATGTAAAGTTTCTTCTGCATCCTGCATACGTTTATAAAACCTCATCACAAACAAAAACTGTGTCTCTTCATGCCCAATTTCTTTGTTTAATCAAATACTTTGTTCACATAAACCGGTTTCAGAATCCCTGTAATATGCATTTTCGCAGAAAAACACCTCTATATATTTTTTAAAATATTTGAATAAGTACAAAAGCTGATTTAGTAAAATCAATATTAAGCATGAAATTTTAGCTAGAAGAGGCTTTAATCTACCCTACCTGTTTGCTTAATTGCATTTTGTTAAATAAACCTTAGAATTTTCATGAATCATATAAATGAATATGTTAATTATATAAAGTTGCTGAAAATGAAAAATTTCTAACCTACTTTAAAATTTCAGTAAGTGCATTGCCCGATGCACACATAATTCATAATCACAATCACAAGCTGCATTACCGCTCGGTGATCTAAATGGAAAGAAAGTAGCAAAGCATCAAAGCAAACATATCATTATTGCTGACATGACATATGTAAGTGTATAGGCAAATCATGCGGTGTCAATGTAAGTTCCAATCGACGTTACATTGTTATTTTGAAGTTGCTAGTATCATGGGATGTTTTCTTTATAAACTTAATAGTTTATAACGATTTACGTAATATAAATTACAATGCAACCATCTCATGTAATGACAAGTCAAACTGGCACTGGCTGGCAGTCAATAGTCAATTTGTGCCCATAATAGAGGAAAAGTTACAGTACTTACAGTGCTTTATTACACTTACACAATGATTTTGAATTATATTTACTGGAAATTATGCTTCTTTAAATAGTGCAAATAGATAGATAAGCAAAAACTTAGAGGAGCTAAGCATATTAAACTTCCAAAGTATATAGTGTAAGCATTTATGAAGGAAAGGAAGCAATAATACTTGTTATAAAGTATAGTAACATTCATTTTGTCATTATTTGAACAAAACGAGCAAATATTAATGTATGTCACAGTGTAGATTATTTGTTATCTGCACAAATTGAGTGAGTAAAGTGTTGAACGCTTACTTGTGAAGTTAATGGTTTTCATATCATGCGCTTTGTCTTGTGATTCTCAAGCTCCAATATTTACTGGAGAATTATAAATAGTTGGAATCAGTTGCAATTTGTCGAATTCGTGGCAAAAGTTCATCCTCGTGGCTTAGATCACAGTTTTGGTTCGAATAGTTATTGCTGAGTTTAGAAATTTTAAACCAAAATGGCTGACAAATTTCAATTTTGTTTTGAGGTAAAATAAATTGTTGCTAAATTATTCTACTTCTTTACAAACATAGTGTACATAATCTTTATAATTTTCTAAAATTCATGCAGGGAGTGGAGAAGGAATTTGAAGGGTTCATGGACATTTTCAACAAATTCCTTCAAGCATCTGCCACCACAGTAGACTGGAATAAAATTGAGCCACCTCAAGCAGATACGATACGACATTACAAGTCTATTCCTGCCCCAGAGACTTCTGAAATTCAAAAGATGTTATCCAAGCTTGTTGTCGTCAAGTTGAATGGTGGTTTGGGAACGTCTATGGGATGTCGGGGTCCCAAGTCAGTCATCACGGTAAGAAGAGCTTTCGAAATTTTTTGTTTAGGCATTTTATAGTTATCTATTTTCAACATTTAAAGAAAAATTCATGAGGACATTTTTAGAAAACTGGATGTATTCTAAATAATTGAACAGGTCCGAAACGATCTTACGTTTTTGGATATGACAGTGCAACAAATTGAGCATCTGAACAAGACTTACAACGCTGACGTCCCTCTTGTGCTGATGAACTCATTCAACACAGATGAAGACACTGAAAAGGTAAGACATAACATTTAGGCACAGTTAATAGATAGAAATTTATGTCTCCTGATTACAGCACATAATGATCATGTTGCGTAATCTCCATCTGTTATCAGCACATAAGCGTAACTCATATATTGCCTCATCCTCACAGATTATCAGAAAATACACAGGATTCAAGGTCAAGATTTTTACATTTAATCAAAGCAGATACCCCAGAATCGACCGCGATTCTCTCACTCCCATTGCCAAAACATGCAAAACTTCAGATAATATTGATGCGTGAGTTTTCTAAATATTTAATTAGAAATCACAATTTATAAATATGTTGATTTATACGCGTGGACACAAGGAAAATTATTTCATGTCTAAAAATGATTTTGCGCTTTCTTTTTAGCTGGTACCCTCCAGGTCACGGTGACTTTTACCTCTCTTTCTACAATTCTGGTCTGTTGAAGCGCTTTGTTGATGAAGGACGTGAGTACTGTTTCATTTCAAACGTCGACAACTTGGGCGCTACCGTGGACTTGAACATTTTGAACTTGCTAATGCACCCAAGTCCGGGTCAACAGAAGCCCGAATTTGTCATGGAGGTCACAGACAAGACTAAAGCTGACGTAAAGGGTGGTACGCTTATTCAATGCGAAAACCATCTTAGATTGCTTGAAATTGCACAAGTGCCAAAGGAGCACGTTGAAGATTTCAAGAGTGTGAAGAAATTCAAGATTTTCAACACCAATAACTTGTGGATCAACTTACCAGGTAAAGCATTTGCACATAAATATTTTAATAGCATTCGTATTTGCTAAATATTTAACAATTTAATAAGAAATCAGTAAACAATTTTACGTTTCATTTATTCTAGCCGTTAAGAAAGTCGTTGATGAGAAGACTTTGGATATGGAAATCATTGTTAACCCCAAGCATCTTGACAATGGGCAAAATGTTCTCCAATTGGAAACTGCTGTCGGTGCTGCTATGAAATGTTTTGATGGCTGTCTAGGTACGTAATAAAAGATTAGTTTTATATATTCTTTATATTTCCCATGATTATTTCAAAAAACCAATTTTGTCATTCTGCAGGTATCAACGTGCCCCGTAGTCGTTTCTTGCCTGTAAAGAAAACCTCGGATCTGCTTCTGGTCATGAGCAACTTGTACAGCCTTAAGAATGGAACTTTGGAAATGAGTCCATTGAGAATGTTCCCTACGACTCCATTAGTAAAACTTGGCGACAAAGATTTCAGCAAGGTATTTGGAACTTTCTTGGTATTTACCGATGCGAAAAATGGTGTTTTGTGTATCAAAAGATATTTTTAATGTGATATTTAATAAAAAATGTGATAATTTTTTCATAACTGTTTTTAGGTAAAAGATTTTCTCAAGAGGTTCCAAACGATTCCAGATCTCTTGGAATTGGATCATTTGACAGTTTCTGGAGACGTCACCTTTGGTAGAGCTGTCTCATTGAAAGGAACAGTAATTATCATAGCCAATGAAGGAAATACAATCAACATCCCAGACCGTGCGGTATTGGAAAATAAAATTGTATCGGGAAATCTCCGGATTTTGGATCATTAAAATTTTATGCTCTTCTTGTAAAGGTGAAAACTATACAAGGAAATTACACTCAAGTACACATTAAAAACGGTACTGAACAATATTGAACGTATTCATCTCCGGTCTAGAAACTAAGTGATTATGAATGAGCTAAAATATAAATCATGTCTTGCACATAAATTCAAAAGAACAACGACATATATTGTGACAAAAGAAACAATAATATTTTAAGACAACAGAACAGAACGGAAATTATATTTTGATTGCTAAAATGTTTGAAAAAGTGCAACAATGATAATTGTATTCTAAATAGATAGACAAAGTAGTGAAATATGTTTTAACGCAAATATTTTTCGAACGTGTATATAAATTCTTTTAAACGAAAATAATTACAGATATGATTTAAAATTAATATTAGGTTTAGATTACTATGAGAAGAAATGAATAAATAAACAAGCTTTTAAACAATTGTAAACTCAAGTCTTAAATTGGCAATATATTTTGTAAAAAATCATTATTACTAATTTCTCCCATTAATCCATCATGATCATACAAAAAATAAGTCAATTGAAATTGTTTGCATACGATTTTCATACATGCTTTTTGCTGCTATAAAAATTCGTGTTAATAAACACAACAACAATTTTGAATTTACACAATAGCATTTCGGACATACCGTCACTTGACCAAACAAAATATGCAGGTGGTATAACCAACAAAATAGTGTATTTTCTAAAATGCTAGCAGGTAATACATTTGAAGTTGCATGATTGGATATAATATGTGCATATTACAAGAACAGCACAGGTGCGACAGAGTCCCAACAAAAGCTGAAAACCCTTTATAATTCCAGCACAGTAACAATGTGGTAAGCTAAAAAACACAATTGAAGCTGCTACATGTATTCTCATAATGTTAAATCATAGAGGGTTTTCATTATCAACGGAATTTGACGGAGAATAAACATCAAATGACTCATTTATAACATAACTTTGGGGTAGATTTACTTTTGACTGAACTACTGATACGGAGACAATTTCTATGAAAATTTATCCAAGATTTAGTTTGATTAAAGACATGCATAGATAACAGTTTTATTAAAAACATAGTGTTTAAATCTAGGAGGTTGCATTACTTCAGAATTCAAAAACTTGAGTTTTAGTTGATATTTTATTCATTAGAAAGTATTTCGTAATCAGACAATCTTCCATCACAAGAGAATTATGGGTACTGAGAATTACATCTCGAAGACATTTCTTTTGCTTTTAGTTTTGCAGACTTTAATTAACCAAGGTATGATTTATCAATCAATTATTATGTATTACAGCATAACGAGAATGCAAATAATTTAAAAAATACTTACACCTTAACTCCAACATGAGCCTATAAGATATGTTTTTATTTCATATTAATTGGAATTTTTCATTAGCTTGTGGCCTGTGGTGTTATCAGTGTGTCAGTACGCAGCCTGGTTGTGGAAGTCCATTCGATTGGCGATGGTACACCTCTTATACGTGCCCAATGGAACATGACAAATGTGTAAAAATCACTGAAAGGAAAGGAGGTAATGATAAATGACAACTAATGACAAAATTTTGTCTCTGTTGCATTTTAGTAGTACTTCTTGTTGAAAATTTATGAAGAGAAGTTTCAGATCTTTGTTGCTCCTGCGTTGTCTAGATATGGTATCAATACATGAACTGAAAAGTGTTGAGACAATGCTATCATATTCATATGCGGTTGATGAATTAAATGACAAGATAATTGTGTACGCTGCTTTGAAAATTGACTTATTTTGGTATACTTTTGTTTTAATTAATAGCGGATGAGATTATTACAAGAAATTGTTTAAGCCAACTAGAGTATTCAAGACATGACGTGCCAGCAGATAAATACGAAGGATGCAGACGAGCTGCAAAAGATATTCAACTTGCCCATTACGTCAATAACAGCATCAAGCAACTTGACATCAGAAGGTACGCTACTAAACCTTTACACTAATGAACTATAGAAAACAACTTATTTTCCTCAAAAGACACATACATAAAATACCCCGACTTTTATTAATAAATGGATTTAAATATTTTTTCAGGGATTATTACGACGAAGTAACCTGGTGTTTCTGTGAATTCGATCACTTTTGCAATGGGGCGACAAATTTATTCCTGAAAACGACATGGATGATTCCAGCAGCGGTTCTCTTTATAGCATTTTTACAAAACACAATTTTCAACTAGCATTTCAGCTAATATTACCCCACTGTGTTCTTTGCCTTATCCAGGATTTTTATACATTTTTATCAAAGGCTAAATTTTGGTTAAAGCTTTATGTCATCAAAATGAAGTATAAGTAGTGGTATAATGGCTTAGATAAAACTTGTAAAATCAATCATGACAAATTCCAGTAATGAATTAGCCTTAAACTTTTTTACCTAGCCGAGTGGAAACACTAACTAAATTGAATCTATCCAGTGAATAAGGTGATACTAGTACAACAATAGATAGTTAAATATAGATTTTTAATATCTTGTACTTACAAGATGTAAAATTAAAATTGTAAAACTTCCTGACAGAAATTGAATCAGTACTGTTTGTAAATAATTTTAAGTTTTTTATGCATTCTGCATGTAATTTTTAAAACAGTTTTTGAAGCATATATATTTAAATTGAAACATTGTAAATAATTTGATTTTAAATAGATTGTAAAACATTATGTCTATGAGCTCTCTTTTTAAGAATATACAAATCCATTACGATTGTTAAAATGTTGAGATAGCTTTTTATAGACGTGCACTTATTTCGATTATATTGTATGTGACCCAAAATAAAAGTATGAAACCTGACAAAATAAGCAAATTGGTTTATACGAAGATTATATTTGTAAGCTGCATGTCTAAAAGATTAACCTTTTACTTAAGCATTACTAATAAAAGCAAACGAATATTGGCAATGTCAATTTGACAGCAATGACATTTCCTCTATGTTACACGTTAATAGATACAAGGAGTTTCGTTTGACTTCTTGACTATTATCATGCCTTACAATATTGGCAATAGAATCCTCATTAATACCTGTGGTAGGTACAGGTATGCGAAGGAAAGGAGACATGAGGATGGTTTTAAGGGTAAATAAGCTACAACAACAACATACAGGTGTGGTGGTAGTGGGCTACAATAGCCTGTGCCAACCCCTTTCATCAACAATACATCATATTCGTTACCTGTATTAGAAGCCACGTATTACACCAAATAATACTTTACTTCCAATTTCATGCTTACAACAAGTGCATATTATGCTGTGTAAGCAAAACCCTACACTTTTAACACAGGAGATATTATTCAGGATTCATATACATTTACTAATGTGTGGGTATTTTCTCATAACATTCAAGAGTAATACTATTTTATTGTTATGATTCTAGTGCTAGTTTAATCATGACATTTGCATAAATGAATATCAGTACATTTACCGACAGATGTTTTGTATCGTATATAGTACGGTTGACAATTTGGCTAGCTCACGTACATGAAAAAATTAGCAACAAACTTAGCAATAAAATGTCAAAAACCCTGTACTGAATTTTAATTAATTCTTTAAAATTGCTATAAATGGGTTTAGTGAGTTGAAATTCAAAAGCCTATATCAATCGTTTGAAACAATCTTTAATTGATTTTAATTGTGCTACATAGCAGTAAAAGTCATTAATTGTATCATTTCAACTTAGCTCTAATTTTAGCTACTCTCACGGGAGAAAATCTGATTATTGTTACTTAATCATCGTCATGTAGTGCACAGTGAAGATTTTATTCGTTCAAAATAAGCTCTCTATTTTGATGTGATTTAATTGTTGATTTTGGATCTGAATTTAGTACTAAAGACGATTCAGTTTGATAAAGAAGCTCATTTAACTTTGATTAGACATAAGTGAACTTTCTCCGTCCAAATTACATCCTTTTCCCTGGCATTACCCCACATGGAGCCAGGAACGAGCGCTAGTACTGCTAGTGCGCCCCCGAGCACGATAAATAAGTCCATGTCAGTTTTTGTTTGGAACTCTGGAGACATGGCTGCTGATTCAACGCACGTTCCAGGACACATCAAAATCTCATTGGGACTTATCGGAGTAGCCTTTCTATTCATTATTATTGCTTTCTCCACATCATCTTGGTTGGCAACAGACGGAGATTTGCCTTCTCCAAAATTCATCAGAATAGGTAAAATACAATTATTACTTGATTAAATAAAAGTGTCAAATGAAATGCATCAGCAGTGAAAAGTGAAAATGTCTCAGTATATCATGTCATCATGCATGTAAAAAAGATTTACATGAAGTCTGAAATAGAAGTGCAATAATGTGATGTGTGGATAAAGAAATAAAATAACGCATTTTAATATAATTGACTTATGAGCCAATAATTTTATGCTTTTAGGCCTCTGGGAAGGATGCTTTAACAATCTTCAAGATGCAAATCACAATTTCGATATAACCATTTCGGGATGTCGCTACTTGCTCTCTGAGGAACTCTACCATTTGGATGATCTCATTTTCCAACGTAAGATTTTGTTGAAATTTCATTTCTTACTGTTCACAGTTTAGCATCATTTTGAGTTGCTTACGATTGCTTCACGCTATTTTAAGGCTTAATGCTTTTCCCTCAGGTATCTTACGTATGAAATTTCATGTTGTGGCCTTCTACTTATTTTGCTTACTCATTAGTCATTAGGTACTTATTTTTATCACCAATAAATTAATGAAAAATTCAAAATCTCACATAAGTCTGACATTAAAAGGGGCAAAAAAATATCGTAAAAGAAAGTATTTATGATTGCATCAACTTAAAATGATTGTGTAAGGAGAAAAATATTTGCTTGTCATAAATATTGCCAAAATTGAGATTGTGTGAAATGAACTTCAAAATGTTTCTAATCATCTACAAAGATTCCAATGATACTGATAGTTTTACTGATTAATGACTGACGGTGTCAGATATGCCATAAAGTCATAAAAGCAAAGGGAAATGTCCTAAGCTGGAAACTTTGGACAAGGAAACGCATTTTCAGGCAAAAACAGATAAAATGCTGAATTGCATAAATACATACGTACGTACGCGTTTGAAAGTCATCTACCTTATCGATACTATCAAGCGGAAGGGCGTTCATGAAGAAGATTCCATTTCAGCGTACAAAATATTGTGCATGCAATTCTGCATTATGAACACTATTGTTTTCAATATAACTTAACATTGACATGAATGTACAAACGAAAACAAATGCATATAACGTGCTCATCAAAGCATGAAGATCTCTAGCATTTCATGAACTCATCGCAGAACACATTATTAAGTTAAAATACAAGGCTAAAATGATAATTCAATATTAGTTTGTGCAAAAGAATAAATTGCATAATATTTTAGACTAGGCTGGTTCGACTATTTTGAAATACTCATGAATTTTGAAGGAAACCATTTTTGTAACTGAAGTTAGTTAATTTATAAAGATGCAATAAATATAGCTTGAAAGCTATAATTAATATTTCATTATTATAGAAATGCTATGACTGGAGCAACGTCTCAATCCTAATCCCAATATAAAATACTATATAATATGCCAATGTATTTAAATACTACTCAAAAATTCTTAATTTCCAGAGTTGTAGTATTAGTCATCAGCCACTATACTCACCCTCAACATAAATATAAACATCTATATAGTTGCGACGTTGCGAGTTCTTTAATACATCTTTATAGAAAATACACAAACGGCCATCACGCTAACATAAACAAAATCTAACAATCATCACACATTAGAATACCTGTGTCCACACAACAGGTATAAAATACAAATAAAAATGGTTATATACCTATCCACTCTTTGTTTCTTTTCATCAACAACAATTGAGCTTACCTGTGCAATGCTGCAATCGAAATACATAATCCAAACATAGTTACGTGCTTGTTATGGGATATAAGCTGGGTAAAATTCACTGCATATTGCGTAGGCATTGTATTTTTTCTGGTACCGTGTTTATGATGAAGGCCCTGCACCTGTCTTGGTCCCTAGCTAAAAAACTAAGACTGTTCTCTAGTGTTTATCATTACCAACGCTTACAATATTATTGGCTTTTAGCAAACATGAAAGGAGTGGGCAACATCAACCGAAGAAAAAACCATTATTGCATAGAGACAAGGTAGACTAACCAACCTGTTCAAGAATAAACCCCACCCGGATAATCCTTTTAATGTTCATGATCTTCGCATAATTCCAGTAGTGTTAAAATTTTGATTCTCTTAAACTTTCAAAGAATGACACGTATACGTTATGCGTATTAGCCAGACTATTTTTCTGTTGGTATAAATCTGCGAATTCACTAGAACAATATAAATAGTACTGTAACATTCCAACTGTTACAACAAAATTCCATACCTGCATAGTATTCAAAATAAAAATGCTAGTGTTACATAAGTTACAAAATTACCTTTTATTGTAATAATAACAGAATCCTTTTCACATTCCAATCTTATTTATAGTACTCAGGGCTTGTAATAAGCACTATTGTTTTGATCTTTATGTAGCATTCCCACAAGTCAAAACAGATCATTGCTAGTGTCAGTGGCACACACAGCCACATATAGTACATATTAGTGTTTTTATTGTAGTAGCTCATCAATTTTCTGAATCTCTGAATGAATCTATCTTTCCAAGTTATCTGTATTTAAACTTTTTAAGAGATTGAAATAAAGATAGATGTAATTGGGCGAAGAAAACAAGCTTAATATATTGATACATCATGCGTGTTTGCTTCAGGTTTCAACTTTTCAGCTAAACATAATAGTTTTTAGTAGTTCCTAATTCTGTTTAGTGTTTAATCTACCGTAAAGTCAAAACAAAAGAATTGTAA
>JAQFYG010002218.1:0-15535 GCA_034694325.1 Entomobrya corticalis
TTGCTACATACGTGCCGTTACCAAAGACCATTTTGATACCGTGTACACTTCTCCGCCAGTTGAAAAGAACTCAAAAATATAGACAAACCGTATACTTACTTATAGCATTTTTCGAGGCAATCCTACATACACCTTGTGTACAGAATCGTGATCACTTTTGTATAACATGTATTTTTTTATCAGTTGTGCACGTTGAGTTTTTTATGATGACATTTACGAAGCAAATTAAATGGGGAAAATGAGCATTTTCAGGGACATACCATCTAGTGAAGCATAGACAGTTGCTATCATCATGTTTGGTTTTATTGTGCATAATATTATTGTCATGCTGAGCTTATCTTAATATTATTTTCATATTCCTGTGAATCGACTTCCCTTATACTGTAGGTACTTTGCATTTACCTTTCACAGTGCGTTTACCTAGATACTTACCTATCTTTTCAAAAATACAGTTCTAACTTCCAAAAAAATAACGAGCAGAGCACATCTCCTTGTTGCCGCCTCTCGTCAGCAGGGCATGAACAGTCGTCGCGAGTTGGTCCTCATGTGAAGCTGCCTAATGGCTCCTGAAAATGGGAAACAAGACTGTTCGTATGTAAACCGATCTGTCACAAATTATTATTAATAGGTCCCTGCTGCCAGTTTATGCCCATTCTCTGGGTATTTCCTGGCTTTTGCTCAGCAGCTTATTTTCTTTCTCCAACACCGAAATAGTACATTGTTGAACAATAATAAATGTAATGTTGCAGTCGAGTAACAACAAATACACTATTCTATTATGTGTAGTTATTATATCTATTTTCTATAAATATAAAAAATATCCAAAATACCATCAAAAACCACCATCGCCATCATTATTATTATACACCAGCGATTCCAAATGCTCCAGTTGCCAACCACCAAGAATGCTTGTGGGAAATGAAACCTTGCCCATAGCTTAGAATACAGTTTGCATATCAACAAATAAGCGCAATTCTAAAACAGGCCATAATACTCATTTACATACTATATGGAACAACGGTGCCAATGAGGATACGATATGGAAGTAAAGTAATAGCGTATCTTGTTGCGAGATCCCATACATGAAATAGTGGAACACTACTACTTGGACAAGTACATCGGTTCTCACACCACCACTTCATATACAATACGCGTTCAATATAGTAATGATGTGAAACCGTGTTCGTTTGCCTTACTTTTCCACTAACAGCTATAACTGCATCCCCTTTACTTGTTCAGTAATCAAATCAGTAACTCATTCATGCACCATCATTACAAACTCCTGTTACGCTTCTTGTTTTCTTTTGTTTGCATCTAGTATTTTTCAATGGTGTATTGTTCACTTCATCATTGTGTGCCAAAAGTTATATCACGAGAAAGGGAACGGAGAAGAGGGAGTCAGTGTTTAACAGCTAATAATGGGGAAACTACAAAAGACTCTCCAGGTCTAAACGAAATAGCATCAGTAAATAGATAGAACAGTATACTAAACTAACTAGCGAGTGATACAGCAAAATTGGATTTTGTTAGTCATGTATCATGAAAAGTTTTGAATAAACGTGCATAAATATATACTAAATGCCAACATGTTTATTTCATTTCAAATATAAAATGGAGAAATTTCCTTTCAACTTTTCTTTACAGAAAAATTATATGTATAGTTCTTTAGTTCTTTACTGTAAACAGCCTGACGATGGCTCACTAATTAAGTTCTTACTCAAGAGTAAAAGCTTACATAATAATATCCTTCTGATATGCAGCATGCAAACGCCTAGGGGTAAATGCATGTAAAGTAAACACAAAAGCTGATATAGGTAAATATGTGTTTAGTGCTTTCTCAAAGATGCAGTTCAAATTGTGACAATAACTGTACTGTTTTTCTACGAAGGATATTCTTTAACTTGAGATTGTACTTTTATACTTTGTGACATGTACCAATTCTCTTTTAAAAAGTACATACATGTCAAAAATGTAATTATGCTTAGTAATTTAAAACAAGTTTTAATTATAACTGAAAATAAGGTTGTTTGTATTGAGCAAAACCGACATTTCTGAAAGGACATTAAATTAAGAAGCTTGAATTGAAGGTATTATGCTCAAAAGCTGCCATTTAAAATATATAAGGATGAAACATTAACTTTTCCCGTAGTGTAAGTTTCCAGTTAGCATCTTAAAAGCTAATTGTAAGCTAGAAAAGTCATGTGAGTAAAATGAATTTTGGTCAGGTGGTCGAACAATAAACTTAATAAATACTTTGCTGCCAACTATGAATTCAGCAAGGTACACACATATTTATGAACAATTTTGTTTGGTTTAGCATAATGTAGAAATAAGTTTCTCTTTTTTATTGTTGTTAAATCTCCCGATTGGATGTAGCTTTATTTAATCTTATGTTAGTAAAATAAAACACACTAGAACTTTCCGTCATCTGGATATATAAAACCGAAATAAAATAAAATACTTAGCGTGGGTTTTATGTTATGACAAAACGAGTATTATTGGCAGAAAGAAAGTAAATTGATTTCTAAAAAGAAAGTGAGTTTAAGTTTACCCCAAATCCAATTTCTTTTAACATCGTTTCTTGTGTGCACAGCACAATTCTCATGTTTACCTTCCACACGTTTGTTTGCTGGTGAAAGCAACAGCAGGAAAGACAAACGAGAAGCTAGTGACCCCTGTTCCACGTGGCGGAAAACATTGGAATCCTCCTACTTGCAGTGTTTACCCATTTCACAGAAAGGTTGTTATCCCTTCCATTCTCCGAATTGTTAGCTTAGCAATGCTTTCTCCCATTCTTTTGAAATGATTTTGCAGCCTCAGTGAAAGCAATAGAGGCTATGTACGTGAGTATTAACCACTTCTGGGAAAGTTTCTTTGGTGGACAAAGAGAAAGTGTGTGAGCTCGTCCTTCTTCTCATTTTGAATGATATCATCTCGATTCAGTTGTCAATTTCAATGGTACGCACACAAGGCTAGGCACTCTAATTTTCTCAAAAGTTATTCAAATGAGGATGCACCAGTACATCACGTAAATCCCATGATGGAAAATAGAATAAATTAAATGAAGTAGAGAAGTGTTTGCATGTAAGGGTCTGCATAGCTTTAAATAAGTTTCGTCTTCTAACAAAAACCCATATGCAAGTATATTATATTTGTTTATATCAATGAAGTACGAAGAATATATTGACAAAGTCTAGAACTGCTTAAAGTTGAACGAGTATTTTCTTCCACTGTGAATTTCTAGTATCTAATTTTGTTTAGATTTCTTTGCCCCAACACGTCTTCCTGGTTCTCTCTAAAATAGTTCTTTTCTACTTCCTCTCGTAATGAATCCATCTCGTACCTTTGCTTAGACTATTGAAAAATTTTGTTTGCTAGATAAGACCTGAGGTGGCATTTAAATCAACCTTCTTAAACTGAAATGTAGACATAAATTCTTAAAGTACAACTGTTATCTGACTGGCCTTTTGGTAAGAAAGTTTAAATTGTTATATGCTTTCTACATGTCAGCTGCCCAAGTAGTATACTGATGACCATGATTTACATATTCTCTTTGGATGCTTGCGTATTCTCAAAAGAAACGGGAGAACATATTGAGGCAGTAATGAGCTCGTCTGTATGTTAGTAGGATTGTGAAAATTGTTAGTAGTTTTTCCTTAAAGTTTGAAAAACAAAAACTTTCAGATTATCTTTTTTTGTAGGTTTTTTTCTTTAAATTAACACAAAAAAAGAAAATTATTTTGCTTTCTCAACTCCCGTATATTTTATCCCGCATATTCTGACAGGCATTCTTCTGATAAACATGTATAAATGCGATGATAGCAAGATATTTCTGACAGTCAAATATAGCAGGACATCTAGTACAAAACACATCCCCATTGTAAAACGAGTTTTATATTTTTACCAGACAATAACATTTTCTTGACTTTACCTTGCTGTACATCCTGCCTGTAATTTGGAATAGAGGTAAGCTGGGATGCAGAACATGTTTAATAATTTTGCTTGCTTCAAATATAGGGATAATCTTATCTTTCTTACTGTAAATGAAAACACGTAAAAATTCCAAGCCTTGACGTTTGTAATGACGTTAGCGTAAAACTATGTGTTATAAGGAAAGGAGTGCTCTCGCTCTGCAATTTTTAATGAATGGAATTTCCAGTTATATGTTATTGATTTACTGAGTACTAGATTATTGAGAGTCTTACGATATGTTGCTGATTAATTATAGCTTTCTTGCATGTTTATTGTGTGTGTATGCAATCAACTTTATTTTTAATAAATTTTAAAATGTTATGTCGTAAAGTGCGTGCATCTGTAACACGAATAGCTGAAATCCCTATGAGTTGTTTATTACAACACAAGAAACAAAAAAAGGATGTTATGTGGAATGATCAGATAATTTCAATAAAGTGTATTATAAAGCAGTAAAAATTTGATCTTGTGCCAGCTGTAAGTAATATTGCTTTGTTTCATATTTCCACTTGGAAATCAGTATACCTAACATGTAAAATACACATTCATGATGTGCCTTAAAAAGTTAAAAGAATGTATCCAACTTTCGGTGTTAACCAGAAGATAATAACGTGCAAATCATCTTTTATGTATAAAAGCAAATATTAGGAAAACTTTTTTTATTTATAGCACCAATAAAGGGGCTTACCTAAGAAACTATTATTTTATATACTGCTCATTATTACTACCTAGCATAGCATTTTTCACTACTGAAGTGCAACGTAGTTTACTGTAATGGCATATATGCCTTTAATAAAACACGTATTACTAGTGCCCCAATATTACAACCAACATCTTCCAAATCTTCATGATGATAAAACTTTTATAAAACAAGATGCTTCCAAGAGCAGGAGAGTATGAACGGACACTTGGGAATGACTGTTGATCAGCACCATCTAATTTCCCTTTGGACGTTTGAACAAGCACAAAATAGCTGTATATGCGCTACTGATGAATATGCACATTCATTGGCTTCGCTGATATGTATTTTGTTCTTACCTTACCTATTTTGAATTGGTCGATAGAAAGGGCTTGGTAATCTTTCATAGGTATGTTTAACTCATAGATAATGTTATGATAAGCGATGAAGTTTGCCGGTGAATCAGGTTTTTCTTCTACTGATGATTTCAGGCAAGGGGCCCTTTAATAGAATGAGTCAATTGGATGCTAGATTTCTTCTATTTAATTATAAATGAAGCATAGTATAAACTTAATATCTAGTTTTATTTTTCAAAGTTTTATCTTTTAATTTCATACGCCAGTTTTTAGAAATTATATTGTCATTGTCATCTTTACTTCATTGGATAGTCATTGTTACATTACGATTACACGATTTCGTTTATAGCCAAGTTTATATTACAAAATATGTCTGATAATGTTTAGTTTTAAGCTCCTCCTCGGTATGCACATGAGGTTGAATGACCTGGTAATCAATACAGATTCAATTAAAAATCGACTGTGTACATATGTAAGTGAACATAACAAACGAATGTAATTATTTATCTTGATAAATTATTAAGTATTATCGACTTTACCCTGCAAATCTGATTTAGGCATCCATTCTTCAATTGGTGATATCCGATGAAAATCTTGACGTACCTAATATTACATAATGAGTAAAAATTTGCCTTCTTTTAATTGCTTTTCATTGAGCATGAAACCACCATGCATGCCGCATGCTGCTTTTCGTTTGTATTTATTTTTTCATATTTCTTCTCTCACCATTTCCACCTGACGAAGGACGCGTAAAAAGTTGATCCCTATGAGTTTCCTCAAATCCACTTCAGTCCATGATTTCTTTACTAATGTTTCTATCAAAGCTGGATATTTGGATACATCTTCCAAGCCGTTTGGAACGCTAGAATGAACAAAGAATCATGAACAAAAACGTGAAGTTTTCTATACGATGATGATGTACGAGCTTGCAACATGCAACAGCAAAACGATGCGAAGTTTGAATGCGCATAAATATAAAAATAATTCGTTTAAAATAGCACTTTTTGAACTTTTTATTCAAGTACCGTATATTGAAATAAAAATTCTACACGCAGTGAAATATTAGACTCGTAAAGCAAGGATAGATAGTATGTTGCGTATGCAATAGCTTACAAGTGGGAGTACTTGAATTTTGATAAGCGAACTCGTTACCTCTTCCTTTGCATAACAAAAAATTGACTTACAAATTGATCCCATCAAAGCCTGCACCAATTCCTACATGATCCACGCCAGCAATCTGCCGAATGTGTTCAATATGAGCTGAAAAGCGTAGTACATGAATAAATAAAAAATAGAGAAAAATGGCAATTGTTATCACAACTTTGTTCGATTCCATCTCATAGTTTTATTTTTATCTTTTGTGTGCATCTTTTCATTGAATGTTTTTTCAAGTGTACGTAAGTATGTATAATTTCTCCCTTTCAAAACAATTTATTATCAATACAATATAACCCACAGTTGTGAATAAGATATAAATCATTGCCTCTTAAAAACAGAACCTGGGAAAAAAGGAGCAGTTTTGAATTGATATTAATGATATTACAATATTTCTAATAACTCTAAAATAAGCAGACAAAATGTCGCAACCAAACCTACCTGATGTTTCACATGAGATGAAGCTCGTATAAATTTACATGCGGATACTGTGATCAGAATCAACATAAAGCTAGAGATTCGTACGAATAGCTAGCGGCCACCAACAAAACAACCAAGATATTATGACATTTTTTCTACGAAATGATATGCTGGTCATGTACAGCTTGTTTTTTCATGGGACGTCTCTGTAGCTATGTTGCTAACTTCCTTGCGAATGAACGCATTGGAGGAAAACTGCTGGAAAAATGTCATGTAAAAGTAACAACCATCTCATGCGAAACTATGAAAAAAATGGAAATTTCTCCTTCCATTCAGCATTCAATTCTTAAAGTTGTCAGCAATGCTTATATGTATTGTCGTTTCTTTTTATACTATTTTTCTTGCTTTTTTGTGTGCTGTGCTCGGAAACAAATTCACACTAGCTGAGCTGACTACCTACACGTTCGTTATGTTGGCAGACATGAATGTATGCATATACGCACACTTGAGGAAAAACATTCAGCGTTTGCACGAACAAGGAAGAAAATATTCGAGAAGCCACTTCCTGGAAGCCAAGAAGTGGTGCTGATTTGCTTACCAATGACATCTTGAATGGTTGCAGTCTCATTGCAAGCAACAAACACATTGTAAAAAGAGACCATAACTATTCCCCCATTGGAAGCCTATGAAAGGAAGTAGATTATACGAAAAGATATATTTATTATTATTAGTCTGGCAGGTGAATTGAGAAATAAATGATAATATTTTCTGGGAGAAATCCACGATTGCAAGTGAGTTGCAACGTTTTATTGTTACAACACTTTTTTGAGTGGATGGATTTTTGGTTTTCTGTATCACATCAGAAAAAAAGAATTGGAATTGGTGGGACTATACATGCTTCGTTGCATACTCTATACGAGTTTTGTTACAAAATATAAGAAATGTGATATGTTTGTAGGGTAAACTATTTTTATTTGACGAAAGTCAAAGAATTTCATAACTGCAAATGCAGTATATCTGTTATTATTTTGCATTATAGTTTTCTGACCTTTTCTCACTAGAAAAAGATGAAAACCATATATTATATATATGCTTTTATATAAACTTACCACTTGCTTGAGAATTTCGTCAGGCACGTTTCTTGAGTGGTTACAGAGTGCTGAAGCGGCTGAATGGCTGAATATCACAGGCGCTCGGGAGACTGTCAATGTGTCCCGCATGGTAGGCACGCTTACGTGAGCCAAGTCAACAAGCATACCAATTCTATTCATTTCCAAAACCACCAACTAAACCACAAAGTTTGAGAAAGTCGGACTAAGAGTCTATTACAGTAGATACTTACATAAATGGTTCTTTAAAACATACTGTTGTATAATAATAATCATGTCATTATTATGTGCAGTGTATATACTATCATTGTTCAAACCTTTCCGAATTCTGTAAGGCCACCACGTTCTGGGGTATTGTTATTATTGTCGGATGCAGCGGAATCAGCCCTGCAAAATATTATCAAAAAAGAGATTACCACCATCATCAATGTTTTAACTATATGCAGTATTAGCGCATGAGCTAATTATATCAAAACTAGGTACATTGATCTCTTTAAAATTTCCATTTCGAAAAAGGAGTTGTGTTGCAATTGCAATAAAAAAGTGTAATATACACATATCCGTCCAACAAACACACACGCAACGCAGCCAAGTAGATTAACAAACAAGGCGAAAGAACACACGACTGCCAGATGATGATGACCATTCCTCTTGAAATAGATTTCCCATGAGTCTTCTGGTGAAACTGTATCAAGCCGGTTGGTCGGTCCATTCACCAGTATATCAACAATTTTGACCATACCGTACAGAATAATGGTTTTATTTTTGTTAGTTTACAAACAAGAGACAAGAAGACAAACCCGAAACAACAATGAAGCCTGTACCTCTATTTTTGCGTGTGGTCCAAATTTTGAAACCAAGTTAAGTAGCTTAAAATAAACCACAGGAAGGCAAAGCAACATATTAAAGACTAAACAGAAGATAGAAACCTATGTGTGCAATGTTTGCTTGCCTTGTGAGATTTTCACTTTGAGTCATCCAGTCTCAGATGTTCATTCACATAATATACAAGGCTTTCCCTTACACCACATTTTCCCTTATTATTATGTTCCTCTATTCCTCTTACTCAAACAACTTGTTTACTCATACATACAAAATACGATTCAATAAAACAAAGAACGAAAAACGACGTAAAAAGAGAAAGTTAAAAGTAGTTTCTGCATTTTGTATAGACAGCAGTGGTTACTTATTTGTATGTAGCTTGTGTACATGGTGGCTATACGAAAGCCAAATCTCGAAACAAACAATACTTTTCTTCTTCTCTCTCTCTCTCTCTTTCTCTGGCTAGTGGACAGGAGCAGTTAGAGAGACACATGATGACAAATCGTGTAATAGCCTGTGGACAACCAAGTGGTCAACGCATTCAACGGGAAATGGAGGGGAATAATTCATGGGACCAGGGAAAAAAGAATGAGACCGTGTCTTTCATGACATGCATGCTTGCTTTCAGTTTTTCATCTTTCAGGTCCTCCGCTGTCGTCGTCGGTTTTGCGTTAAGTCGAGGTCCTGTTTGCTACGCTAACATTGTGATTGTCATCATCATCACTGCCACTTTTTGTATTGTTTGGATGCGTTGATGTAGGTATTTCACAATAAAATACTATATATTCTATTGCGTTCTGATGTACCAGCATGGCATTGAAAAATATTGCTCGCAGTCGCAACTACTGCATAAACGAACCTTTGCGGAAGAAATAGGTTTTGTGTTAACGTGTTGCTACTTTTTTACCACTTAACTAAAACTTTTTTTCACCCTACCGCTACAGCCTTTTATATCATTTTTCATCAAGTCAGCCACAAATCAAATTAATTTCTACTATTTTTCTCTCGACACAATGGACAAGTTGTATTCGTATTGTTTACTGGAAATGGTTTATATGTGGCATTTATTTGCTGAAGAATCAGCTTCAGTTGTTATAAGAATAAATACATAGAATAATATGTCAATACATTCATTTTAAATCTGAACATTATCCCTAAAATTGAGTATAGTATCTGTGCTTTAATTTCAGTTTAAATTTTTTAGAATTTTTATTGTAAGCTTAGTTGGAAAGTTGCAGTATCACAAAACACTTGTATCTTCTTGGGAAGCACAAAAATATTAAACAATCTTTTAAGAGATTTTTATTTTACAATATAAAAGATATACACATAAATAAATGCATGTGCACGCTTACGCATTAAAGATAATTTAACCGAGAGAAATCGGATTTACGAAAAAATTCTCAAGGCAAAAAGCAAAAATACTTTATAACTTTTTTGTATTATTTTATCAATGGTACGCCGTATGCAGGAAACTCTGACGTAAACTAAGTTGCAGGAGATTAAGATTTACGTGGAATGAATGAGAAAAAGCATGCCTAGACAATCATATTTTCAATTTGCGAAAATCTGGACTGGTTTTCTGCAGATTTCTGTATGATATGCATAGAGAAAACCATTTCACCCCATAACACTATCCACATGCAAAAACACTTTTAAAACATCCGGACTGGTGCAAAATGTGTCTGCGTGAAGAATGTGATGATGAGATGAACATAACATTATTATGTGGAGGGCTATTTTTCCTTTCGTACTTGTTGTGGTACAATATATTCACATACCTTTACTCCTACTTACAATATTTAAGCGCACATACTAACGAAAACTGTAACAAATGTGCATACATACATATTTAAGTAAGCAGATCATCATTGTGAATGGGCAACTCACCAGGGAGTGTTGCAATTATGAGTGAGCGTAAGATAGCGAACTCCAAGTTCATAAAACATTCTCAGCACGGCTAAACTGTTTCCTATGGCATGGCCTCCTTCCACTCCAATCAAACTGGCTATTCTTCCTGAATGATGAGCTTCTTCCATTTCTGCAAAACAACATGCAAGTATGGATATCAAAAATGGTGTTGCGCTGCTGATGTTGTCAAGTAGCATAGTAAAGGAACTTGTAACACGAGTGTATGCTTCAAAATTAAAATTAGCATTACTAATTAATCACAGATAGACGAGACGACTAGTTTCAAGAACTGTTCAGAAAAATGGAATTTCAACGAAATTAAACCATGCAATGAAATTTCAGAAGACTAGCGTAGCTTCTTACCATCGTGATAGAGTATTTTAGTTAGACTATTCAAGGATGTAGACATGTAGGCACTTAAAATTGGCAACAGGCTTTTTAAGTGCTAGGCAAGTTGCAAGGTTGAGTTTGAGAAAATTGTATTAGCATTCGAGTTTGCTGAAGTGGATATATGCTTGTGTTTAAACTTGTGCCGATTGGTTTAGTCCAACACGTTTGACTCTGAAGTAATTTACCTTGTTGGAATACCAAGAGCATGAAAACATGAAATGAATGCGAATAGGTACACATGTAAACATGAGAAACATATTATATTGTGTTACATTGTTCTTGTGAAGTTGATGATGATCTCATTTTTCAACTTGACTCAAATACAAATGAATTTTCAAACTTTTCCTTGGTATATATGCTCATGAAAGTATGTAATATGGTTGCGATCATCGTCAGTATATTTACAAACAGTTACTCATACTTATAATGAGCTTAATTGGCTCTCTTGAAACTCCAGCTTTCGTCGTCAGAAGGAAAATCAAAAGAGTTTGGAATAAAGCTGTTTATTAATTTGTATTAATATAATTTTTGTATAGATCACTCATTACTTATTAACGTGATTGCAGTTGGAATGGTTCGGTTCGCTTATTGTACAATATTTTACGTTCTTCAAAGCCTTTCATCTTTGGTTGATAGACTGCTGTATCACTATCTTCAGTTTCTTTTTATGCTATCAAACTCATAATTGTTAGTATTAATTAAGCAATAAGTACCAAATTATCTCAGAACTTTTGAGGAAATGTAGAAACGGAATAAAATATCTTTTGGTGTTTCTCATCATAACTGCACCAATATAAAATATAAAATAGAGTAAACATAGCCATATATTCTAGCCATTCTAACTAAAGACTTTTTAGAGTTCGTCTTGATTAAATATGCGATTCTTGGGTCTCTGTTTACCTTATTATCGATAGAGTTTAAAAATGTAGGTTTAGCTTTCTATTTATTAGGGCTCCCCCAAATGCTATATGTAATGAAAAAAATCTTGGACCAAATTTCGGATTTTTGTTTATGTAGGATTAAAGCGCATCAAAAGTTATGTCTTAAAAGTATAATTGAAAGTCCGGTTGCAATTCAAAATTTTACGGTATGATGCTCCAAAGTCCAAACACGCGGCTTTTCTAGCATTTTCCAAAGTCGCTAGGGCTTACACGTTTTGAGGCACAGAGCTGAAAATTTGTCCATTTATTCAATCTTCTTCATTTAGCTATTTTTGACCGACGTTATAAGCATATAAATAAATATACTATATGGTAGCAGAAAGCAATTTTCAATGAAATTGTTTCTACAAATTTTGATTTTGACAAAATTCAAAAAGATACCCCTGGAAGGGTTTATGGACCAATTTTCAGCTCTTTCCCCCAAAATGTGAATTCCCTCTTTGAATTGCAACCGGACTTTCAATTATACTTTTAAGACATAACTTTTGATGCGCTTTAATCCTACATAAACAAAAATCCGAAATTTGGTCCAAGATTTTTTTCATTACATATAGCATTTGGGGGAGCTCATTACTTGTCACTTTGATTTATTAACTACAGCATGCTAGTGTAGAATTGTTTTGCTTTTAATAAGATAGCTGAATATGAAATTAGACCTTGTAGTTTGCAAATCCCCCAAGAGCTTATCTGACAGAGCTTTAAAGGTTGTGTATGTAATTATGTTACAAAGAATAAGATGTGCGCGCGCACTTTAATTAAAAAATACATATTCTATTACTCACGACGATACCTGGAGAAAGTAGCATTAGACAGAAACTTATTAATGGGCACGTGTAGCTTCAAAATTTTGCCAATATGAACTAAAACATTCTATGATTGTGAACCGGAAAAGTGAAAAGCAAGTACGAGAATTTTATGAGCTAACTGAAAGCTGCTTCATTTCTAAATAATTTTATGCATACGAAATGTAAAATTTATTATATTAATCTTGTTTGATTTTATATCACGAATAGTAAATTAAGTTAGGCGATATGAATATTTAAACATTTAAAATGTAAAACCCCAAAATCTTTTTCAGGTTACATATGGAATTTAAAAAATGCATCTTCAAAGAGATATTTTCTCTGCAAGCAAGTGCGTATGTGCATCTTTTATTGCGTAATCAGAACATGTTCGTGAACCTGGGGCAATGAGATTCAAAAATTATAATTTGACACAGGATTCCAGGAGTTCAAAGAGTAATCATCTGTATATTTATCCACTTATAAGAAAAAGAATTCCCGTATCATTGGATTTTTTTACATCTGCGTACTTTTCACTTGAGCACAGTTAGAATCTAAGAATCTAACCTACTGTGTGTGGTGATGCGACGTGAAGTGAGTAATGTTTACTTGAACAGATTCACATAAAAAGCCCGCATTTGAAAAACGCATATTTTCATTCAGAATTGAAAGTATTTCATGTTACCCTTGCTCATGATAGAGCTTGAGTAATATTTCACTAAAATGCGATACGAACCTTCCATTTTAGGACAGTTTGACACTTGCTATTAGTTTCAAAAGCCTATTCATGCGATGAGATGTGTGGGAAAAGTGTGAACTGCAATGTACGTGTAGAAAAGCTGAATTGAGCATCGCACCACAGCAGTGGCGCATTTCTTTAATAGGTATATGTAGGTATTATTATTGAAAAAAACTGTGCTTATACATAAAATACATAATAATATGTGATGGTAGGTGGGCGACTAGATGAGACACTGCATGTCGCTTTTTCTCTCCTGACTCAATACTTTTATTTTTTTGGCATATACCAGCATTATTACTTGGGTACTTATGCTATTACTGGGAGGAATCATCATCATCAAGATCATCAAACAGCTCAAAGACTAAATGGTCCAGGAAATAAGAGTTGGCTGGAAAGAAACGAACAAGGGCCTTTTTGGTTTCACCAGTGAAAGCATGCACATACATTTGCAACCAAAAGGTGTAAGGCTTAAAGGGTCACACGCTGATACTTATATGGAAGACAATGATAATATGGTCGCCTCATCTGCAGATAGATTGTGTAATGCATTGCATGTAAGTGTGAACATGTTTTTGAAATACATATATCTATATATATATATATCCATGCAGGGAGTCAATGGTGAATAGAATGAACTAGATTTTACATTACTACAAGACTTGCAGAGTTTGGAGAGTGTGTAAGGCTATATAATGCATAGAGTTAATCAAATATTCATGACCTTTCATCTCTTCCCCAGGAGGTTTGACACACACTCCGTCAAAATGGTTTGGTCTTGGTCGCTAGCTTAAAAGGATTTTGCTCTTCCACTACAAGTGCTACTATAACACTACCGGCAAATTTCAGTGCATATATGCGACAAACATATTATGACTCCTGTTGTGTATGCGACTACTATTCTTCGTCCCAAACCCAGTGACACTGCAGCACTAACACTTTCACCACCAAAAACTATCCTTCCTGGTGGCCAATAATAACATTAATGTACCTATGTACATACACAGTTTGTTGCCTCTGCATATGACTAAAACATGATATTACGGATTTATTATGCATGTGTGGCCACTGCCAGGGAATGTATCATTATAAGGACTTTTTTGGGAAGAACAATGTTATATAGGAAATAGGAACAACTATTTAATATCTGGTAACTAAACGAGCAGATGTTTGGAAACTGCAAAATGTCCCATCTTCCAAAACACTATGAACGTGATCCTACTTATATGCCACCAAAAAACCATCTGCTATTTGGCTCCTCTTCTCTATTGACTTTATAAATGCTTCTTTAACAACTCCTCCGGCATTTGGTAATAATGCAGTGAAGCTGGTTTTAGATGACATAGAATATTGAGTACGCAGGGGCACCCCCAGTGACTTTTACAAAATGTGTCAAAAGAGAAGGAAGAAGAGGATCGAGCATGGTTATAAAAAAACTAAAAATGACACGTAGACTTTGGTTGTATAAAATGGTCTTGTTCATTGGGCTGTTAGGTGGAGAAAAATGACACAGATATGTAGTTATAATGACCAAACAAATATCTGCCCATGGCCATGATGGCGTGTCATATATGGACATTCATACAAAATTATTATGCTTACATCACACGATTACACTTTGTTGAGGACAAACAAACATCTAACAGCTACCTTCAAAGTGTAATACGATTGAAATTATGTAAATAAGTTTCATTCAAGTCGAGGCTATGGTCAAAGGACATGGGTTTTTGTTAGAAATTTTATGAAATAAAATTTGATGGACATACAGTGCTTTATTCAAACCATATCATATTTCTGTGAAATGCTTGTTTTAATTAATGATGGTTCTTTCCCATTTATTTGCCAATATTTTCAGTCGGTTAAATATTTCACAACTCCCTGTAGTTTTCAATAAATATTTATTGGGTAAATGCCTACTACATATTTAAATTTAATAAAAAGTTAGGATGAAAAATGGACACATGCCAAAACAGGATTGAGTTTTACTTTTTCTGATGAAAAAGAATGTCGTATTGAATGTCTGATTTTTTAAATAAATGATCTCCGGTACTCAAACGTGACGTGTACTTTTAAACCGCCTATAAACTCCTACTTAGTTGTTTGTGAAAACGATACATACTAACGCAAACATTAACCTGTACCTTTCATCATTTATACTGAATTTATCCGAGTTTTTTTTATAAAGTTCAAATAGCAGCTCAATTGTAGAATTTTGGTTTGTTACGTAGTCCCAGTCAACTTTCTTAAAGTAAATTTAAG
>JAQFYG010002219.1:0-15534 GCA_034694325.1 Entomobrya corticalis
ATCATTACATCAGTCAAACAGCGATCACCAGAAGCAAGCCCGGCGAAGCCGGGTTATCACATTATATCCTGTCACTTCATCGGTATTACCCGATTTATTTCAATTTAGTAATTTCAGAGGATTGGGGACAACTACCGTATTCAGTGTTATTTTCTTAAGCTTCTTCTTGAACTACTTGAACTCATTCTGCAAACTTGTAGATAAATCAAATAACCGAAATTTTTCTCTATGGTGTACAAATGTTCACTAAATATGTGCAATTTTAATATTAAACTTGACATTGTGTTACAAAATGTTGTAACAGATCGGCATCCATTAGTTTGTAAAAATCTGAAGCGTGTTTATCAATCTGGAAAAGATGGTAATGTAATGGCTTGCTTCTACTGCTCTTTAATAATTTGTGATTTTGAAATTTAAACCTTCTTTGACATTTGTGGAAAGCATAATATTGCAGCTTTAAAAAGAGCTATCGGGAAAAGAGTTTTATTATTATTATTATTATTATTATTATTATCCTTTTTTGCAGACATTTTCATCAAAACAAACAAGAAATATGCATGACAAAGTCCGTAGAGGTAGATAACTAAAAAACTACAAATAACACATACATGTCAGAAAAACGAAAGGAAGAAAAAGATTACATATTATGCAATATGTTTTTCCACTTTTTGGAAATCGATGAATCCATACAAAAATTTGAATTCACAATTGCTTTTATTATTAAATTGTCCAAAATTACCAATCTATCCAACAAGGAGTACGCTGCACTCCGCCTTAAGGCATGAAAGTCCTTAACTCCATTTTCCACAAACATTTTTGAAGCACTAGTACGTCTTCCATATTGAAACAAAATCCTAAATGCATCATTATACGCAACACGTACTTTTTCCATCCATCCTTTTTTATGTAGCCTAGCTGACATTATACGATGAAACTCCAAAAGATGTTTTTATTAACTGAATGGAGCTTATTTATCAATTCAGCCCGGTCAATTACTTTTGTTAAAGTGTAATTTGGTTTATAAATGATTGCAATATTCAATCAAATAATAAAAGTAAGACCAATTACCGCAGAAATAAGTTTAGACGATCATGACATCAGTTAGACCTTATTCACCAAATTTCACCCTTATTTTCAACAAAGATGTCTCACAAAACGATCATGTATATCAAACTCCACCCAACAGAGCACGATAATCCACATAAAATAATAATTCAATAAATTTTATTATAATTTTCCAATTGAACAAGCAGAAAATATTTAAATTAGAGTTTATCATATTCTCTGATTTTGCTCTTTTATGAAAAGTAAATTTTTTTTCAAGGTTATAATAGCCAACTTAAGAATAAAATAGTATACTGTTTTTTATTATATTAAAGTCAAAGTTAAAAAATCACATTGTGGAAATCTGTGTTCCTCCTTTTTTGTACGTAATTAAATGTATGACTAATTCATGTATGGCAAAATGGAGCATAATAAGCTGTTGCATGTTTTCTTTTTGAGCTTTCCCTGCATACCTACATGATGTAGTTATGGTTCAAATTTGTAATGTGAATAAATAAATAAATAAAAAATAAATAAAGTCAAACCAGTTATCACAGCAATTGATTTGGATATATATGGCGCCTGTTACTCAGACTTTATTCAAACAAATGCACAGTTTGATGAGCGGAAAGGTAACTGATCACCGACTGATTTGTATGAAACTTCAGTCAGCAGAAAACGAAAATTCAATGAATATTTTACGATTCCAATGAAAGAAACAAATAAAATTAAGATTAAACTTTTGTTATAGCTTTTGATTTTGTACCTTTATCATCTGAACATCAATCTATTTGTTAGTAAATAGTTAGACAGATTTTTAATCACTTTTTAAAGTCTAGATGTTAATGTTTTTTCTCAACTTCCCCCGGACTTCACACATTATTGCTTACAATGTAAGTTTAGATAGGAAACGCTAGTTTCATTTATTTTAATTAAACCCACATACACAATTAAGTTACGTTTCTATTGTTCTCCACCACAAACTCCAAAAAATGTTCAAATCCTATTTTACTTATTGCTAGTTTTTTACATTTTCTTTTCCGTATTCTCAGCTTAAAGATAAATGGCTAAAAATGCTACTAGTTAAGAAGTTAGGCCATGGCTATTAATATTATTATATTGGAACATGTCCCTATATTGCCGATAATTTTTATCTTTAATAACATTTGACTAATGGCCTGATTATTAAGCCTTAAATGCCTAATTCCTTGATCTAATACACAAAACTTAAATTAATGTTTAATAAAAAACAGATTGATGTATTAAACGAATACTTCGAACAATATAAAACAGTCATTTTACGTCAATTATTATGACAAACATTCAGAATTAGTATTTATTGATAAGAATGCTTTTTGAAGTAAAAATCATACAATTTGCAGATTCATCAAACAAACACATAAATTATACCCAGTTTAACAACCAAATGTTGTAATATCAATGAGATTGTCCATGATACAGTTGACAGCAACATTGTAAATCATACCCAAAATTTCTAACAAATCGGTCCTGATATACATATTGCATATATAACAAATAACAACCGCTGGTTAATTTTGATAATATAACATACATTACAATTGCTTGTTTCAAATCATTTTATACTTAAGACCTACTCCAAGCAAATCTTAAGTTGGTATACAATACAACAAGTTCACATTTTATAAAATGCGTCGCCAAAAGCCTCCGTTAATTTTACTTTTAACAAAATCAGGGTTTTAAGAGCAGATTGATAAAGTACCAATAATAGGTGTATGACACGAAATGAAAAACATGCTGTTAGTTAATGAGTTAGGCTGTGGTTACTAATTTAAAATTGGAACAAATCCATATATACCTTATATTTTTTATCTTTAATAACAATTGATTAATGACCTGTTCATTTGCAAAATTGCTTAAAATTCTTAACCTAATGCACAGCTTAAATAATTTTTTTAATGAAAAACAGAATGTAGTAATAAATCCGAAAACTTTGAACGATATAAAAACAGTCATTTTATATCAATTAAATATGACCAACATTCAGAATTAGTATATATTAATTTGAATACATTTTGGAGAAAAAATCAAACTATTCACGGATGCATACAGCTTGCACATAAATTATAGGCATCGTAAAAACAGATTCCAGAAAACCAATAAGATTTTCCATGACACAGTTGAAAGTAACATTGTATATTACTCCTCGTTGAAGGTTTTATTAACTTGTTATATTTATTAACGATATGTTAAAATTTAAAAAATTGCAAATAAACAAGTTCTCGTAGACATTTCCTGGATCTTGATATAATGTCGGCGGCGGTATCGATGTCAATGTCCCATACCACAAAAGCAACCAAATGTTTTATTTAATTTCATGTCAATGTTTTACTCCAAATTAGAAATAAAACACTATTTTTTCAATTCTTACATCTGCAGATTGGATGAAATCCAGAACAGATTGCTTCACCGCCGGTTATTTTATTTTAAACAAAGTCAGGCTTCTTGTTTGTCACAGATAAAATACCATTGAGACCCATAGGCGTAGGACACGAAATAGTAAAACATGATGTTAGTTAATAGTTGGCCTGTAGTTATTAATTTAAAGTTAAAACAAATTTATATACTTTGCCTGCATTTTTTATTCTTAATAACAATTGATTAGCGACCTGTGTATTTTCAAAAATGCATAAAATCCTCGACATAATACAGAAAGCTTTAATGAAATTAAAACAGATTTGAAGTAATATATTTGAAAACTTCGAAGGATATAAAAACAATCATTTTATATCAATTAATATTGACAAACATTCAGAATTAGTATTTATTGATTGGAATCCATTTTGGAGAAAAAATCAAACAATTCGTGGGTGCATGCCACATTCATATTAATATATATTTTAGCCAGCGTAACAACCAGATTCCGGAATATCAAAGAGATTTTAAATAATACAATTGATAGCAATATTGTACAAAACTCTTCATCTAAGGTTTTTATTAACTTATTTATTAACGCTAAAAGTTAAATATTAATACATTACTAGTGTACCTTGTTATTGTAGACATTTCTTACATCTTGATATTCTTTTCTCATCGAAATCATATATTTCTCATCGAATTTGGTGGATATGTACCACACCGACAAAAGCCCCAACATATTTCAATTTAACTTCATGTAAATGATGAACCCCAAAACAGAAATAAAACACCGTATTTCGAGTTTGTACCGTCTTGCAGATGGAATATAATCATTACCAGGAAGAATAAATCAAAACCAAAATTTAAACAAAGTAGATGAAAGCGTACCTTGTGATCCTTGACATAAATATTTCATGTTAATATATAAAAACCTTGATTAGTCCCATAACAATATATAGCAATTATTTGTATCACGTAATTTTCTACATTAAATCTACCGGGAGAAGTATTTTTGCACTCATTTTGCGTACCAAGTCCACTGACTATAAACGGCGCGGCCTAAAGCATGCAAACGAAATACCTTTCGGAGTAACCTTCTTTCATGTTCGGTTTTTGATACGACCATACGTACCAGTATAGGAAAACTATCAGAACCCTTTTTAAACAAAACAATAATTGATTCTGACAAAACCCACTTCATTTCACCCAATTGTTCTTGGAAATCAAAACAAACCAAGCAAGCTCCCGTTGCCACATAAAACATTTTTAATGATTGTACGCAGTTGATTGTGAAACATGATTAAACGAGAAAGTGAGACAAATTGTGATTATTATTATTATTATTATTATTATAAAGCATTTTATTGTATAATTTGGATTTGCAAGGTAATTGCATTCATTTGTATTTTATTCGTTTGATAATGGACAGTTAGTCGTTACTTCAAGTCTGTAATTTAGTGCATTTCCAATACTTGCGCTGCATTTGGTTTCGATTAATAAACACCACAAATGTTCGCCGTCAGGTCGTATAACTTTGCTCTGACTAAAGCCCAATAATTAATAAAAAATCATGAAATGCTTGATTTTTTGGCTTAAAAATATTTAAAAGTGCCCAGTGGTCAACCAAGTACTACGATGATCGTTTAACTGGAATATTTTGATGAGTGATAAACGAAGTATGCACTTTTATTGCAAAATGGTTATAAAAATAGATAGAGTATTGTATAGTTTGATATATATTATTGCCTTACCTCAGAGTCATAAGTTGAGATTAGAGATGTCCTACTTTCTCTTAACAAAATCGATGTAATAAAGGAGGAAACCGTGTTGTCATATTACATACTGTTTTCTACATTAAAATTTATTTAGAAATTATCAACAGCTTCCACAGAATTGACGACAAGGAGTACTAAATTCGTCCGCATAATTTAAATATATTCGCAGGGTTTTATGAAGATGCTCTTTTTAAAATCCAGCTATAATGAGACAAGCACATCTAAAAATTATGTTACTCATCAATTAGACGCAAAATCGATTTAATTGTACAACATATTGTATGTTCGAGTATTTATTTGCATTTGTGGTATTTTTATAAAACTGGATAAAACATTATTATTTATTGCGTAGGTTCAAGACCTATGACCGTGTTACTGTTGGCAAACCAAATTATATCAAACACAAAATATTACGGGATCGCTGCAAATGGCAGTGGTGTCATAAGTTGTAAGATATTCAACTAATAAACTGCATTCTATGTTGTGTCGTAGTTGTGATTTTTTTCTATTCTGTTAATATGTTGTTCTGTTGATGAAGCGTTTGACTACTTAAATTTTCAAAACAGTCCATCAATTATTTTATAGTATCCTATCGTTATTTTATTGAGCGTAATATTCAATACCTGGAGTAGTCGTAAATACTGCGGGGCTAAACGGTTAATGCTTTTTCACTGTTGGTTGTGCTGAAATGAAATAAACATTGATAAGATTTTAAAGATTAACACTTCTTTAAAAAGTGTTTTGGTTTCTTAAAGGTTTTAATAATCAATCAAATAAACCAACAAAGATTATTACCGCAGAAATAAGCTTAGACTATCATGACGCCAGTAAGACTATATTCTCCGTATTATTCAGCTGTTATAATCAGAAGGTGTCTTTAAAATTCATCCATGAGCAGCAAACTTCATACAACAGAACACCAGAAATCAATGAAACAAATAAAATAATAAATGTTTATATTATTCCAATTAAACAAGCAAATACATAATTTAAGTTAGAGTTTCATCATTGCATCTGATTCTGCGCCTATATCATCTCAACATCAAAATATTTGTAAGTAAAAAGTTTAGCAGATTTTTAATTGCTTTTCCAACTGCCTGTTGATCTTATTTCTCTATTTATCCCAGTCATTTTACAGTATTGCCAAAAATTTAAATTTAGGTAGTTAGTGCCTTTTTTTCCTTTAACTTATTTTAGACAATGCATTATTTAGTAATGTTTCCATTGTAAACTGTAAACTCAAAAGAATTACTCATATTTCACTCAATTTCCTATATTTTTATTCAGTATTCTCAACTAAACGATAGATTTCCAAATGCATTCTACAACAGCTGATATAAAAAATATATGTTTTTGAATTATAACCAATGCCATTGTATTAAATTTGTTACTAACTGTATTTATGGAATTTTTTAGATACATGGTAGATTAAAAAAATTTAAATATTCAGTACAATTTTCAGCTTGCAGGTAGCGATTTCATGAAATAAGCTGAAATTTTAATGATATAAATTGATTTTATAAAAAGTATGATAACTTTTAATAATAAAATGCATCTTTTGGTAACTTCCAATGTAAATGCTTAAAACTAGACAAGCAATATATTGTTAAATAGATTTTGTGCTTTTAAAAAAGTAATTTGGTTTCTCAAAGGTTTTAAGGCTATTTGGGGCAATATGTATTTTTTGACCATTAATAAAGGCAAATAGGTATTTTAAGTGGGCTTTTATCGTCGCAATGACAACAATTATGGATGAAAATCATTCATTCAGCGTTATTAATCAAATAATAAGGCCAAACGGAGTTTCGCAGAAATAAGTTAGCGTTATCATGGCGCCAGTTAGACTTTATTGACTAAACTTTACGATGCGTTAGGCAATCAGATTGTACATGCAAATAAGATATTGTAATTGTAAACTACATTCAATATAATATGAGAATGCAAAGAAACAAATAATTCAATTTATTTAATATACTTTACTTGAACAAACAAGATTTCTCTGCCTATGATTCTGCCCCTTTGTCGTCTGAACATCAGTTTATTTGCTAGTTAATAGTTTGGCAGATTTGTAATTACTTTTCCAGCAGTCACGTCTGTTAATCTTATTTCTCACTTTCCCCCGGTATTTTCACAGCATTGTTAATAATGTACTTTTAGGTTGGGAGCGCGGTTTTTTGATAACAATTTAATTTCAAGTCTAATTTAAAACAATGCAGAATTTAGTAATGGTATTATTGTTCACCACTGCAAATTAAATGATATTTCACTTGGATGCAATGATAATGCAACATGCATATAAATTATAACCAGCGTAACAACCAAATGCTGGAATATGAATGAGATTTTCCATGATACAGTTTACAGCAATATTGTATAAATTTCTCCATTTAGGGCATTTATTTCTTATTTTCTTAAGTTAACTTATTTATTAACGCTATACTAAATTTAATTGAATTGCAAATAAACAAGTTTTTGTAGACATGTCGTGCATTTTGATGTTATTTTCTTACTGAAATTACACCTTTTGTATGGATGGAATGGTACCATTCAGAAAGAGCCACAACATATTTCAATTTAACTTTATGTAAATGTTGAACCCCAAATCAGAAATAAAACACTCTGTTTCGAGTTCGTAAAAATTTGTAGATGCGATGTGATCATTGGAAGAAAGCATATTATTTCATACTAAAAGTTCAGACAAAGTGGATGAAGAAGTATGTCGTGATCCCTGACATAAAAATTACATGTTACATATAACCAAGCAACCCTTAATTAATGCCGTAATTGTATAATATGGCCATTATCTGTTTTTTATCACATAATTTTTCACATGCATTCGCAGTTTGAGATGAATCTTCTGGGGCTTAGTTGTCCAACAAGTCTAAACTTTATAAAGAAGGCCGCCAAAAGCAAAAAAAACCAAATAAATTTTGTAGTAATTTTCTCTCATGTTTGGATGTTGTCATAACAATAAGTTGCTGTACAGTAAAACTATGAGAATGCAAATTAAAACAAAACAAACGATACCGACAAAAGCAGCATTCCATTTTAACCAGGTTAGCTTTAAAATCAAAACGCAAAATTTGTGCTGAAAAATAAATAGCTTTGTTGCATACTTTGCATTTGCATGGTAGACATTTTTTTGTTTTATTCGTTTGATAATGGATAGTTAGCCGTTACTTTAAATCTCTATTTAAGTGCATTTCCAATGCTCGCATTGCCACTGGTTTCATTGTTTCATTATGAAATACCACAAACGTAAGCTGTCAGGTCGTATTATTTTCCTCTAAAGCCCATTCATTTTTTTAAATTATGAAAAACTTGTATTTTGTGTCCTAAAATATTATAATGCGCCCGTGCTCAACCAAATAGTATGATGATCGTTTAACCGGGATATTTTGATAGGTAATAAATGAAGTATGCACATTTTTAGCCAAAATTTTACAAAAATGCATGGATAGTTGATTGCATTGGTTCAAGGCCGATCACCTTTTTACACCAAACAAATCAAGTGTCGACGCAACATCATAACAGATGTATTCGGAATCACTGAAAAATTGCGTGTAAGAACTTAAAATCAGTCTGAAGTTTTGCTGTTAAGAATTTATTCCGAATGATATATATTGTAACCTTTTCTCACACTATGGCAAATATAGATAGAATATACTAAAAGTAATCTGTATAAACTAAAGTGTATAGTCGAATATATTTTATTATTTTCTTACTGTAAATTCAATTTAAAATTGTAAACTCATTCGGTATCCACTGTATAGACGACAAAGAATGAATATGTTATTTTTATAATCTAGCCTTGATGAGGCATTAACATCTACAAATTTTGTTAGCTACTTACATATTAGATTCAAAATCAATTTAATTTTACAATATATTGTGCCATCGTCAAATATCATAAAAATTAAAATTAAATTAATCTGCGTTTGATCTTTTTCAAGTTTCCTTTTTATGTCGCATTTTTTTATTCATTAGCTTGGCCATTATTGATAGCTCTCTTTTGTTGAAAGGAAATCGTCGAGGGCTTATTAAAGAAAAACCGTTGCTTATTTGAAGAAACGACTGATTGAAGCATGGCTATTCACTTCATACCGGCCAGCAAAATAATGAAAAAAGCATTATGTGTTCTTAACTTAACTTAACATTCAACTTCTATTTCTAACATTATGCTTTAGCAGCAGAAGAAATTATTATGTAAATTATTGTTTTATCTATTCTCAGTAATGCTTGCAAAAAACGACTTAAGAAGTCATGTACCAAATTAGCTTAAAAAGCTTGTTAGTTAAAAGTACAAAATTCTGAATACAAAATCAAATAATATGTATTACATCATAACATACAGCTTAATGGATTATTGTGAAAAACGAAAATATCGTATGTGTTTTATGAATCATCGGTTAAATCTTAAATTAATTAAATCAGTACGGTGACAGCTTTACACGCTATCATCACGGTTTCAAACGTAATGTAAGTTCTATGTACCTTTTGCTTACAAATATTTTTTATAACTAGGTGAAATAATGAACGAGTTGCTTTAACGCCGTTTATTTTACTTTTGACAAAATCAGGGTCCACTGAACACAAGATGCTTCAGTTATAATAGTGCGATAGCATCATACGAAACGGTAAAACGCACTGTTAGGTTATAAGATTAGGCAGTGGTAAATAATTTAAGATTGGAACAATTCAATTTATTGCCTACATTTTTATCTTAAATAACATTTGATTAATGACATGTTCATTTGCAAAAATGTTTGAAATCTTAGACCTAATACACAAAGCTTAAATGAAATTTTAATAAAAAGCAGGTTGAAGTAACAAATCCGAAAACTTCGAATAATAAACAGTAATTTTATATCAATTAATTATGACCAACATTCAAAGTTAGCATTTTTTGTTAGAAGTTAAAGACAGTTTGGAGGAAGACATCTGGAAATTATTTTGTTGTTGAAATTACACCGGTGTTGAAGGCAATTTACAATACCAACAAAAGCCAAAATTATTTTAATTTAACTTTATGTCAATGTTGGACCCCAAAACAGAAATGCAACACTCTTGTTCGACTTCACTGTAATAATTAGATGTGATGTCATCGTTTGAAGGAAGCTCATTTCAAGGCAAAAGTAAAAACTAAGTGGTTGAGAAAGTATTTCGTGATTCCTGACATAATTTTACATAATATAATACAACATATAAAATAACAAACAGTGGTTAATTACGTTTTATGCATAACATTTTTTTTTCTTATTATATTATCTACTCTAGAGCCCTTCCCTATTATCAACTTCTGTGGTTAGTTACACGCCAGCAAAGTTTGCCCTGTATAATGCACGCCGCCAAAATCTAGCAAAACAAAAAAAGATTGTTTCAGGTTACCCTTCCTTGATGTTAAGTTTCTTAAACAAAAATAAAATGCCACAAGGTGAAACTACGAGGTCGTCTTTTAAACTAAAACTAAATTGTAAGTAATATTGACAAACAAAAATTTTTCATTCCTACCAAGTTTGCTTATAAATAGTTTTCTTGTATATTTTGCATGCCACACTCATTTTTACTGTGTTCGTTAGATAACGGAATGTTATGAGTTACTTTAAATTTCCACATTAATACAAATAGTAAAAAACAATTTAAATAGTTCACAAAGTAAACTATACTGATGATTTAATACAAGCTTTGAAATAGGTATGTATAACGTATAATATTACATAAAACAGTGAATGGATATTTTTAAAACCTCATTTTTAATTTATTTAAGCATCTATAAAAGCTCTATTTTTTTGGCTTAAAATAGTTGAATTGCACCACCGCTCGACCAATTAGTATACTCATCGTTAAACTGGAATATTTTTATAAGAAACGTGCATGGATCATTTAATACATAGGATCAGGACCTTTGACTATTACCGTTTTACTCTAGAAAAATGCACTAATTCCGTATCCAATACATTACGCAATCACTGCAAATGGAAGCAGTGTGACAAGTTAAAACTAATAAACTGCAATCCAAGTTGTGTAGTTCTGGTTGTTGACATTTTTGCCCATTTCATCGAACGCTTTGCTTTTGGAAAAGCCTTTGACTGCTTAAATTTTAAGAGTTTGTCAATTAACTTAAAGCTTCTTATTGTCAGAATATTGTGCATAATATTCCGCTCGAAATGTAGTAAAACTGGCATTTAAAAGGTAAATGCTTTTTAACTGAAGCATTAAAATAACAAATTGATAAGATTCGGAGCTTTTATTAAAAGTAGTTTGGTTCCTCAAATATCATACTTTTCATTGTAATCCAATAAATAGTAAAATCAAACCTAAGATGACAGAGAAAGTTTGGAATATCATAACGCTAGTTAAACTTTTTTCTCTAAATGTTACATTATTACGCGACAGGTAAACTTCCAATAAGTCACAGATAATAAACTTCATCCAACAGAAATTGTAATTGCATTGACGCGACTAATTCAATATATTGCATTATTCCCATTCAACAAAAAAACATTTAAGTTTTTATCGAGTTTTATCGCAGTCTCTGATTCTTTATTCTTATCATCCAAACATCATAATATTTGTTTAAATATATATAAATAAATAAACAGTTTGCTAGAAATTTCAATTATTTTTCCAACTGTTAAATCAGTTAATCGTATATCTCAATTTACCCCGGTCTTTCCAACAGTATAGCTTATAGGGAGCGCTATTTGCTTTAACTTTATTCAAAAGATTGTATAATTAGTAGTTTTTTCATTTTCCATACTGTAGACTTCAAACAAACCTTCAAAAGGATATTTTAGTCAATTTTTTTGTTCAGTATTCTCAACTTCAACATAGTTTTCAAATACATTCTACAACAAATACCGTATAGCTTATTAACTTTTATATAGTATTTATCATACCATTTTAATCATTCCAAATTCTTTTACTGTGTTTATTTAGAAAAAACTTTGTAGATGCATGGTAAATAAATATAAATATTCAGTAACATTTTCAACTCTCCGGTTGAGATTTTATATATTATGCAGATATTATATTTATTAACATAATTAATTAAAATTCTTTCAACAAAATAGACATGACACCTTTATTAATGAAATGCATCCCTTGGCAGTTGCCCATGTAAGTGCTTAAATCAAATTTATATGCCATTGTTGCAAATTTATGCCGTTTGATATATATTGTAGCTTTTCTCACACTTAATGAAAAGCTGGTGACAGCAATCTCCACGTTTGCGGATTTGGTGATGTTAATAAGTAAAATGTATTGTCGTTTCTATATTATTATTTTCTTACTGTAAATCAATTTCCAAGTTATTCACAGTTCCCACAGTGTTGACAACAAAGAGTATCATGTCGTATCTGATTTCCCATCATAGAAGTCAAGTTGCATGGTCTTATTGAGATGCTATTTTTTTAAATCCAGTCTCGACGTCCACATCTCCAAACTATGTTACTCATATATTATACTCAAAAACGAATTAATTGAGATATTTTTCAGTTTTCCCTCTTATTTCGCATTTTTTAATTTCATAGCCTGGACTGTAATTACGTTCTCTGTTGTTAACAGGAAGTGGACTCATCAAAACCAAACAGTAATGGCTTATCTGGAGAAACAACTGATTAAAGCATCACTATTCACTTTGTACAAAACTCTTAAACGTTAGTAGAAAACGATTGAATGAATAATCTAGAACATTAGCTTAAAAGCCTTGATTGCTAAACACCGCAAAAAGCTGAGCTCAAAATCACATAAAATGTAATCCATCACATTACATAAATTTACCAACAAGTTTCTCAAATTTAGTTTGCGTTTTTCATAGGTCATTACATAAATCTTCTTTAGTCAATTAAATCCTTAAAGTGACAGCATGCACGATTTCTCGATTGCAAATGAAAAACAAGCTCTATGTACTCTTTACTTACAAATACTTTTAATAAATGCATATAATAATGAATAGATGACTTCAACACCATATAGTTTACTTTTGACTAAAACGTGTGATTGAATATGGCAGATACGTAAATGGAGAAAGGCGGAGTTACAAGAGATGGTATAGCAAGCAGAAATAGCCGCACAATTTGTTTGCTGCGGTGTTAGGTTTCTAAATAAAAATAAATTGCCGCATTTGACACATTTAAAACAAATTAATAAATGATATTCACAACAATTACTTTCCATTCCAACTAGGTATGCTTTTAAATTGTTTTCTTGTATACTTTGCAGGATACACTCGTTTTTATTTTATTCGGAATGTTAGTCGTTACTTTAAATCTCCATTTTAATGTATACATTTAATATAATTTAAAGAAATTATCAAAGAAATTAGACTAATATAAATAAAAACAAATAAAAAACTAATGATTAAAAATAGGCTTTGAGGTAGGTTAAATATATAATATTGAATAAACCTGTGAGTATTAGTTTATAAAAGGAGACTGCAAGCACTGTTAGAGTTCGCATGGAAAGATGCCCTTAAAAACCTGAACAACCAACAAACAATTCGCAGAAAATTACTTTTTAACGTTAATAATCCTGCTTTTGTTTGTAAATAAAAATTTACTGAAATAAACAGTGCATGGGCGTTGTGCAACTTCAATCAAAATTCATTTTTAAAAATTCATAAAATAATTGCTTTTTTAGCTTAGAAAAGTTGTGCCCAGTGCTCAAGCAAGCGGATTGATGATCGTATGACTGTGAATATTTTGATAAGTGATCAATATAGTACACACATTTTACACCAAATATTTATAAAAATGAATGGAAGATTTATTACACATGTTCGAGACCTATAGTCATTATACTCTAGACAAATGCACGGACTCAACACCCATTACATTACATTACGGAATCACTAAATTTGCGGTGGAGGAACAAGTTAAAGTTATCAAACTAAAAAACCTCAATGTAAGTTTTATTGTACCTGTGTTTGTTTAAATGTTTCTTATTTTATTACAACGTTCTTATTTTTCAAAAAACATTTGATTAATTCAATTTTCAAAAGCGTTCATCAATTATTTTTTAGTTTTTTCTCGTTACTATGCTGAGCATAATAATATTCAATAAACCGAGTAGGAAAAAATTTTAGAAAGAAAGAAAAATTTATAAGATCTTGTGATCTTATTAAAAACAATTGGGTTTCTCAAGGTTTTATTATCAATCAAATAATAAAACCAAACCAATTACCGCATAAATAAGTTGGAGTTATCATGACACCAGCTAGATTTTATTTAACACATTTCACACTATGATACCTTCACATATCGCTTCCTCACCCCCTTTTCCTGCGAATTTTCACCAAAAAAAAAATCAGAAATCAAAGAAAAAATAGTTCAAAAAAGTTTACTATTCCCATTGAGCAAAAAAATAATAATTAAATTAGAGTTTATCATGACCTCTGATTTTGTATCATTATTATCTAAACGTCAATGTATTTGTAGGTAAATAAATCATCAGAGTTTTAATGGCCTTTCCAACAGTTAAATCTGTTAATCTTATTTCTCAATGTACCCCGGTCTTTCACACGGTATGGCTAATGATGTAGTTTTAGAAAGAGAACTCTATTTTGCCTTATCTTAATTTAAAACAATGCACAATTTAGCAATGTTTCTATTGCTCATCACTGTAGACTTCAAAATTTACTCGAAAGGATATTTTACTCGAGTTCCTATATTTTTTGTTCAGTGTTCTCTACTTAAAGGCAGATTTTGAAATACATTCTACAACAAGTGCTCAATTGATTTATATATATATTTACCAAACAATGGACGGAATTTGTTTACTGTGTTTATTCAGGAAAAAGCTTTGTAGACATATGATGACAAGTAAATATAAATATATATATAAAATAAATATAAATTCAGTACATTTTGTCAGCCCGCCAGCTGAGATTTAATGATACATACAGAAATTTTAGTTATTATTTTAATAAGTTTAAGTATGTTTAAAACAGTAGTATGATACCTTTAATAATGAAACGCATCGATCTGTAATTGCTCATGTTAATGCTTAAATCAAACTAATACTTCATTGTTCATTGTTTTGCATCTATGCCGTTTGATATATTCTAACCTTTTTTCATAGTAATTCAATAACAAAGATTGAATCTGTTACTTCATAAAAGAAATCAGTGTAGGTAAAAAGTCAACAAATAAAATGTGTAGTCGTTTTTGATGTACCATTATACTACTTCAGTTACCTTGATTATTATTTTCTTGCTGTTAGCTCATTTCAAAGTTATTAACTGTGTCAAGATTCGGGTCTGTTTTGCTGATTTTATGTGTAGATAATATTTAGTTTAAAAAAAATATTCATCATGTGG
>JAQFYG010002220.1:0-15533 GCA_034694325.1 Entomobrya corticalis
ATTATAAGTTCTAAACTTCTTGATTTTATTAATAACCAGTTGGGGGTTCAAATTGCTTTGATAGTTGATGTTGATATTAGTGATGTCATAAGTCTTGTTTGTTTTGCACCTGCCTCGAACAAGATTTTTTCCCTTATAATTCTCGTACACCTGCCGTCAAGTAAACAACTAGGTTTCAGGAATAACATATTTGTAGTTGTGACTCCAACTACAACAACAAAACAGACAAATGTCTGCTCACATTTACAGGAGCGTACTTAAAAATGCCCAACATGTTGCGATTGTGTAGAAAGCCGAAAAGTTGATTTTGCTGAAATTATCACGTAATGTCAGCATTGTTTTTATTTATTTTCACATGAAAATTTGTATAATGTCAAAATATCGCCCACGCTGCCTGTCGATCACTAGCTGGTAAAATATGTTTGCAACCAGATGTCTATGGAAGTCGACTGAAATACAGTGGATTTGAAAAAACAATTGGGTAGATATTTGAATCGTGCCTTTTTGTGTTTAAAAAAATATTATAAATTTTAGCATCACTATTAAAAATTCTATTTCCATTTGCTATCCATCTTACAAAGTATGCTATATATATGAAAACTTTATTTCTCTCCGGTAAAATTTTCTTTTACGCACTTATTTATAATGAGAGGGCCTCAACTTTCTTAAATCTTAGCTTTTTCCGATTGTTGTAGAAATGAAGTCGTCCTTCAGGATGATCGTTATAAAGAAAATCAAAAGCACCACTGAGGATTCCTTATTTTAAAATAGAAAATGCTCAAATGAGAAAGCAACCAAACTTTCCAGCCTCTATTCTTTGCACGTCTAAATAATCATATATCACAGCATTAAAGTGCTTGACCACTTGACCTTAGCGAGTCGACAACTCATCAATTCTTTTGGTTCAAAAAGCTTCAGCATTAATGCAGTTTGTGAAATAACAGAAGTAGTGAAAAGCAGCTTTCTTTCTGACTACGGTCAACGAATCGAATCTGTCATAATCAAAACTCAATATATCTCCAAAAAGGTGTAAAAACTGCCGACTCCATTATACACACGCGGACACGCGTACTGGGCGGCTTTATCATATAGATATGTGGACTGTGGACTGTGGACAATGGACATTCACATTGAAAGAAAGGAAAAAACTCACATGTTTTTGGGTCTTTGTCTGTACTTAAAAACGTGTTCTCAAATATACGTAAGAAGTCAGTTTTCTGATTGCTACTCTTGCAAAAAAATCCATTACTACTCATTAAAACACACGCGAAGAAACTAAATATATATATCATTAAGCAATAAAGAACTATCAACTAGTATCAACTCCATCCAGTTTACGTATAGTTTACCTTACCACCACGTCAATGACTACTGATCTGAGAGTTGAACGGAACAAGAAGTTGCACTAAATGTGTGATTCCTGTCAGTCCAAGTCATACTTCAAACATCAGTTTATTAATTACGGTCGTCTGCAAAACTATCTGCGTTACAATCAAAAAGAACTAATTGACATTGACACTGTATATATTTTTGTGGCTACTAATGATATATGATATGATGTATGAGTACTATGTCTGAGTCCAATGGATATGTTACAGAATCATTCTTAGAACCCGGTTAGAACCATTCATTCTGAAATAAGCTGCTGGTTACTTTAGTACGTATTTCTGGTATTTGTGCCATTATTTTCATAAGAAAAGCTTAACATTAGTGAATCAGTATAGAAAGATCAATACGATTCTAAAAAGTACATGAGACAAGTGTAAAAGATGGTTCAATACTCAGAATATAAACAAGTTAAAGTGGAAGTAATAACTTCAACTTTTGTACATTAATTTAATATGGAATCTCGGCGGAGTTTGTCCATTACAGTGATTGCATCTAGCAATAACATGAGTATTGACGTTAAAGATCTCTGAAGAATAGGAGTTCGCTGGCACGCTTAGGGTCATTTTTCAATTTCTTATAAAACGAATACTTACAAAAACAATCAATAACACTTACCCTTGCTTCATTAAAACGAAAAATGTTAAAATAATAGCTAAAATTTTACAAGCTTTACAGAAAGATATTTTATAATAGTAGCTGTGTAATAGTTTTAACTAAATATATTTATGCTTTGAGGTGGTACTTTACTAGGCACTATTTTAGTACAAAATTAGTATTACCTACTTACTACTTACATAAATACTAGTTGGCATAATACTCTGTAAAAGAATAATTGCAAGGCGGCAGATGCAAATACAAATGAATTATTCATTGTTAAAAACAAATGCTTGATGCTTCAGTCTTAAATGTTGCAGTCTGGCGGAAAAGCGAAAATGGCATATATAACATTTGCATGGGAAACCACAACAAGTGGCGGGGAAACACCATTTCCAAGCAAAGTTCGGACTATTTTCTACGAAAATTGCAAACGTGATCTTTTTCTCATTCATCAATCTATTTGTTATATGATCGGAATAATTTAGGAAAAAATTGCTTCAATTCGCAAAACAAATCGCCGTCTCTGTGATCCTCTGGAATTCACCTCTTTAATTTTACCTCTCTTTTAAAAGCGTAAATAAACTGCGTACAATATCGCCACTAATTACCCCGTTAACAGCAGTATAACTTGCAAATACATATTCACTCACATCATTTCAAAGGATTTCTATCACTGCAACATAATAATTATTTCAACAGCAGCCCTACAATTTTGAGTGCTGGAATGCTATTAAAACTTAGCTTGTAACTTGTAACAAGGAACAAATCTAAAGCAATTTTAATCAATACATTCAATTATTTTGATACTTCTGATACGATTTGATGCTTGACCTTGGAAAACTGGTGAACGAAAAACACAACAGCTTTTTGAGCTAATGGCAGACGTGGAAATCAACATGATGAACAACTTTTGGTGTACCGCGTCGCGGTTTGTGGAATCGGTTGTGGTTTTTGCCAGCATTTTTACTCTGGTTGCCATCTGCATTGAAAGGTAACATCATCTTCTGTTCACCTTCTCTTCTTTTTCCAATTTTTTTATTTATCATTATTATTTCTAGATCTCTAGATAGTTATTACCTTTTACAACTATAATTTTCGTCATCGTTTGACAAATTGTTATTTTAGGTATACTTAATAATAATCTTGATGATATATCCATATTCCCCTAAAGTCATTAAAACTTTCTCTGATTCCCTTTTTTGTTTCCTTGTTTCACTCTAATATTTTATGCAGTTTTAACAACCCTTACCTTTCCTTATAAATTTATTATAATTCTTGTTGGAACTGCTGGATTGGAAGTAAGTTAATTGTCCACGGTTTCTTGAAAGATGGTCCAAACTAAAAAGCATTGCATTTCCAAGTAAAGGATTTGAAACTGAAGATTCTATTGTTTTTTTTCTATTCTTTCGCGTGACAGGTACTATGCGGTTGTGTACCCGGTTCACTCTAGGATCAACATGACGGATCAAAGAATTCGGCGAGTGCTTTTCATGGTCTGGCTCATACCGATTTTGTGCGCCTCGCCATCATTGTACCCGGCACAGTCTGAGCCCCACCAATTGTCATCCGAGTACGGGAAATTTTCCAGAAAAATTTGTCATGACGAGTAAGTCTTTACTTTCTTTTCTTCTTTTTTCAGCTTTTTATATAAAAAAATGGGAAACTTTTTTCAAACAGAAGATTAGCAAGTAGAATAAATGGCCATTTTGTAGCCAGACCTCACAACTTTAGCCATGCTTTTAAAATGTCCTCGTGCTTATATCTACTTTTATTTTATTGCACTTACATATGAAATATACGAATATTTGTTAACATATAAAGTCAGAAAACAATATAATTATTTGGAATAGACAAACGACAGTATTGAAGCGTGACTTGCTTCCTTGTGTTTTTACATCTATTTTCTAGTTATTCCTTCGTACAATAAACTTTTTCTTATAATCGACTCGAGACAAAAGACTTTGTTAAGGATTTTCTTTTCAATTTCCTTCCCAAAATAATATATATGTTGCATGTATGGGTTTTAACACTATATATTTTGTATATTCGTCGCGTAGAGATCTACTTAAATATACTAAGTACTTATCAACTACTTCTACTAATATTCTTTACAAATCTGGGATTGGAATATATATTGCTACATTATACATTTTACTTCCTCCAATCTTCTAATCCACTTTTTATATTTCCCCGAAACTTGTTTTCCTCTGAATTCTAATTAGTTTGGTATTGGCCTTAGTTGCCTTCTAAACTGGTGGTGCATCTCCATTCTCCCCATACAATATGCATCCCAAGTGTGGATATAAACGTCAAACAGATTTTTAAATATTTGTTAGTCTCTCTCTCGAAACCTAATCTAGTTCTCTGATGTATTCTCGAAATAACGAATTTAGTCGAATGTCATCCGATTTTTTTGCAATTGTCACTTGATCTACTCTTTATACTATATAGGTATAATTAATGGTTGCATACAATCAACTGCAGCAGAAAATAAAAGACGTACAAGGCCAAACCTCCTACAATTTGATCATTTTTGCTAACCTTGTCATAAGTCATAGTGCATCGATGGGGAACAATTTTCTCATTTTAGATGAAATTCATTTGACGTCCCAGTTGCGTAATAAGTGGGTATCACTAAAAATCAGTAGATCCATTCAAATTTAACATAGAATCTATATCTATCCCTTGTTTTAGTTCATGCTAAACTCATGATTATGTACTGCAGTATTTTGTGTCGTATTATGATATTGATAGTAATTGAGGAAAGAAATCAAAGCTTTTATCGTAGAGAATATTACATATTTTATTCGGAACATTAATAGCAACTGACAATGATTTTCCAGCAGTTTGAATGGAGGCGGAGTTTTTCTCAGAATTTATCGACATGGTTTATTATCATCGATGTCATTTGTGAAATGTGTAGGAGCAAAATGAAAGAGTAGGTTTGAAGTTATACAACGAAAAGGAGGTAACATTTTTAAAAAGTCATCAGTATACATATCCTTTAGTTTTCTCCTTATTTTGTAGCCTTTGTCTTCTATTTTCCATTAAGAAATGCATTAAACTACATTAAAAGACAAAAGTGTATAAAAAATCTACTGTCCTTGACGACGTTTGATTGTTTCTTTCTCTCCCACTTTGAAAATCTTTGGGTTCTAAAAAAGTGAAACAAGATATAAAAAAATCTTCATTAGGTATATTTTTCTATGTGGTTTTTACTGTTTTACTTATACGTATATGCATAGGTACTTCCTATACAATTTTTTTTACATCCGCAGAATCATTTTTAGATCCACTCCCGCTAAAATGAGGTACGAGGACGTCTTCTAATCCGACGTCGCGTTCTACTGACTAATTGAACCGTCTAAGTACCTACATTTTATCTTCTTTCTTTCTTAACTTTGGCTGCACCAGAATGGATAAATAATCGGATGTTTGGGTTTCTGTACAGTTGGTTACCTCACAGATTCTTTTGTGTTGAATTTCACTGGCAAAAAGCCCGTGTTATAACAAGCCAAGCCTTAGATTCTGAGTCTCAGAAAGATGCCCATTGTCCATTTCTCCGTTTAACTTGTATCCGTCGCAAGATTTCCGACTTATTCTCTATTCAACAGAAACGACTAGGTATTATTATGGGTACCTAAGTACTTGACAAGCAACGAAAAACCGTCAGTTGGAATTTTTCAATCTTTGTGCGGTTTAGGATAGGTTCTTTATAAAATGAAATAAAAAACCAAGTTTGAAGTACTTATATCTTAACCTATCTATAGGAAAATGTCAACAGTTAAAATTAGAAATGTTGAGGTAAGCAGTAAACTAGTGGCTAGTAATTTTTGGATGAGTGAATAAGTGGAAGATTCATTTATCTGCTTCTCTGGGCACATTCAAGTGTATTTTTTATACATTTCTGCAAAATGGAGCATATTTCATGTAGAAAGGACTCATATTATTTTCTTCATGAAATTATATTGCATTTTCACTCTAATGGTAAGTTTGGTTTAACTTTATAGAGAAGTGCAGAAACGTCAATTACAAAACTCAGAGCGCACTCCTTACAGTAAAAAGTATGTAAGAAGGGGAACGAACGACTGACATTTAGCTGTTTGTGTAATATGCAAACAAAGTCAGTATTTATTCTGAGTAGCGCTAATAGGAAATAAATGAAAATGATCAAAAAAATAAATGTATACAAGAGCAGCGGAGCAGAACTTAAGTGGGCATCAACTATTACTGTTCATATGGCTAATATTTTGCCAATATCAGCTTTGCATTTGACTTTTTCAGTAAAATATATAGATCAATTGTGAAAACGTGTACTTTTTGTTTATCCAGCACTTTAAATACATTTTATTCGAATTCAAAGACCAAAGAAACATTTTTCAACATTTAAGTTTGATAAAAGATTTTTACCAATTAAGGATAAACGAGGCACAAACACATTTTTAGTTTGTAGTCTGACTTTTTCTAAGAAGTTAGTACGCACCAGAACATTTTTGATTTAACTGAAAAATGCAATTTTAAAATACTTGTGTAAGGGCAATAACATTTTTGCAAGAAAACGGACGGACAGGAAAACCTTACCCCAATCATTAATCATTTCTGCTAAAACAAGTTGGGAGTAGACTCCATCTTGGAAAAAGGGAAGTCCTAAATAGAGCAACTCTTAACAGTTGACAGAAAAGATATTACAAAATGGATTATTTCTTTTGTTAGTCTTGTTATGTCTTGTATATTATGTCATAAATAATATATAAGGTAAATAGTCCTTTGGGTCCATCCAATGGTACTAGTACCAGAAGTGATTCTGCGAAAAGTTAACAAGGAATTTTTTGTCCACATTTTTAGGCACTTATCTAACACGGTTCATTACTACTGACCGCTAGTTGGCTTATGATACGATAAAGAATGGCAGAAAAATGAGAGAGGAAGTATTTGACATGAAGTTGACATTCAATTTATTTGTGTGGTAGTATTAGTTCGGATAGAGGTGTCAAACTGAAATGGGTAATAAGAAATATAGGTAGCTGTGTTGGTTATGAAGTAGTATGAAAAGGAAGCCGAAGAGAAAGTGAGTGGTTAAAAGTGTACAAGAATGTGTCTTAAATGGACCTTTCATGCTAAATTAATTTTCTGAATGAACGTTTCGTAACGCCATGTATTAATAATTACACTGACGACAGTGACTACATGTAGACATCTTTTATCGTAGTCTATCTCAAATAAAGAAAGAATAAAAGATTGACGTCGACAAATCTCTAGGACAATAATGCTGGCGTTTAATTGAAAATTTTAAAAGAGTCGAGAGAAACACTAACTATAAGATATATGCTTATTTATTTTCTAGACTCCTCTCTAGCGTTTTGTAAGGATATTTATGTTTATATAAAGTATATAAAAAGTACAACTATTGAGAATTTAGAAGCGTAAATAATATGGTGGTATTTTTGGAACACTGAAACAACCAGAAAGCTTTTTAGATAGCGATTACACGTATACAACTCCTTAGCAAATATGGGATGGGTAATTAAATCCCCGCCTCCTCACTCTTTTATTTTTTGCTAAGACGCTTACCCAAACTCGTAGTATGACCTACATCAATGGCAAAGTCATTTCAAGGTAGGTAATCAGCTTGCCCATCACTAATATCCCGTGATAGTGCCAAACATAATGGGCTCCGCAAACAAGGCATCATCGCACCAATCTTTTGCGGTTCTTCCAAAATAAATACCTGTCACACTCGCTTAAAACCTCGTGAACACACATAAAAACGTGGTCGTTTTAGTTTATGAGATCGTGCAATACTTTTTGTTGAAAACGGTTCTAGTGGTTCTTTTAAACATTGGCATTTATCTTCATGTAAACTTGTATTTATGCACGTAGATTCAAACTCAAATTCGATTAGAGTGTCGGTACTGGATCTTACTTTCACCAGCTTCCAGTTCCTAAAACTAGAAGAGTATATTATTAGAAACAAAATTATGGTAGTTTTTTTGTAGTTATTCTTTACGCAGTTCCCTTGAATATAATTTTCTAGTTCATTTTTCTCATATATTTCAACAGCACTTTCTCTTCTAATTTCAATAACAAAAAAATCAGCATGTTGCTAGTTACTATGCAACATTTCATAGCCATTTCTTTCAACTTGATCTTTTTCTATGAGCAGAAGAATACGTGGTGGGTTTATCGGAAGACTTCACCTTTCACTCTGGATTTAAGTTTATGCTTTTTGAATTCACACATATTATTATGTTGACGAAAACTCTGAAGAATTAAGTGGGAAAATCTCCAGAACTGTGAGACACGAGTAGGCAATTGAATGCAAAGTCCTGAGCATGTTTATATTCTTGTCTCTATTGTATTTGCATTTTTTTGTCTTGAGCGCGAACACAAGTAATTGTTATGGAAAAGAGGACAAGAATTTGGACTTTGTATTTTCAAAAGAGAGTCTATTTCACATTATTTTGGCGAACTCTTCTGCTTCCTTGTTGCGTTGTTGCAGAAGGGTTTTTAGAGCTGTTGCTATTTTTTTTACTGGCTTAGAGTATAGTAGGTGCACTCAGAGAAGACGTGACATATCATTCCGCCTAGTTGACGGGTACATATAGCAATCAGCCTTTTCCTCGCTAATAACATGTCTTATCAGATTTTCATCAATAGAGCGTACCTTGGAACTGGAACAATATTATGAGAATGGAAGGGAAGCTAAGATGTTATAATGGTTTTTGGCTTAGGTTGTCTGTCCGTCTTCGTGTACTAATCTTTTTCACGGAGTTTTAAAGAAACTGCAAGGTTAAAAACTGACAGCCTAATTGAAGATGTGCAACTACAATAATTTCAATTCCAACTGCAGTATATAATACTAGTGTTTTTTGTCAACAATTTTGTAAAAAAATTTTTTTTGACTTTTCATGTAACCGTTAGCTGTATTAGGTTTGTGCTGACAAGTTTATGTCACAAAGGATTATAATCAGAATTATCAGTTCGTATCGCATAGCCACAGCTATTTCATGCTTGTTGGAACTCATCACTCATCTTCAAGATAGCTAGCTGTACATTACATTAGATGTCAAAAACAAAGCTTTTAAGCTTGATGATAGGACTATTCGCTGAAAAGTTTCTCTTTCTTGGTTTCAAAAACTGATAATATGTATCTTCTAAATTGGATGTAGTATGTATCGCTTGAAGGATTAATAATATTTCTTTCTTCAAGATATTATCTATAGTTTTAGTAATTAAAATTGTCTTTAAACTGTGTAAGATTTTATACTTAGGTATCATTTGTTTCTTAATCTGATTTTGTTTTAATGGACGTAGACTGTAAAATGTGTTACATGCTGGAATGCATGGAACTGTATATGTATCTATTTCTTTTCGACTTACATACTTGCAGACATTTTCATCAACAGTCTATGCATAATGACAAAGTCCATATCAGAACAAAATATGAGAGAGAAAAAATACTACGAGAAACAAAAAAAACTATATTAAAAACAGAATTTCTTATTCTTTCTTCTACGAAAAGGTTTTACTTTAAGGAGTTGTAAAAGGAAATATAGGATCCACCATGTCTGTTCAATGTAAGCACAGTCTTGAAATGAAAGTTCACTGGAAAATATGACTTCCGAATAGTTTCATACTTCATACTTTACAGATTACAAAACTAATTTTACTTTTAGATACATCGTATATGATATGATTTACAAGAATAGGTACAAATTTCAGTGTAAACGAATATGTACATATATTATTTTTATTTATGATTTCTAGTCTCTCCACTTAAATTGGAAGCAATTTTACTAGTAACATTTGATGACGATATTCTCTAAATAGAAAAATCTTGGAATTAGATGTCTGTAACATTTTCGTTTTTTGTTAAATCTTAAGTTACCTACGTAAATATAGTATACGGTAGTAAACGATCGGGAATTATGCAACTGTTTCAAAAGTCTACTCATACTGGTACCAGATTCCAAGTATTTTCCTCTTAACTGATTTAAATGCACGAGCACAGGATTTTTCATCTTGAAACATGAAAATATTTTGAAAGAATAAAATCCATAATAGCTTTATTTCAATAATCAAAAATAAAGTGCATTATTGTTTTAAAGTGTCTACTTACAATTCCAGTAATTTGGTATGCAATAACAGCAACAATTAGGTATCCATATAAGTGATAAGTGTTCTTACTGCGCATCAGTTAAAAATTGTTTACAGCATTTTTAGTCCGAATCAAATAGACTTATATTATAAATAACTTACAACTAGTAACAGCATTTAGTACTGAAGATTATAATGATAAAAACTTCTATCCTTTTTCTCGTGTATTTTCACAGATTTCCTTCTGACGTTCGTCGCGGATACTTCCTCTTCCTTTTTATCTTCATATACATTATTCCCCTTATCTTCATCACCGCCACATGTGTCTCCATTACCAAGACTCTGATGCAGAAAATTCCAGTTGACCCAGGCACAGATCCCAAAGCAATCAGTCTGGAACGTGGAAGGAGAAAGGTATGTCGTGTATCTTTTTAAATTTACCCATGTATCTTGGTTAAAGTTGACTTTTCAACATTAACTTTGTTCGGTGTATCACTCCATCTGTCTCTCGGTGTATCAGTGTGCGTTTGTTCTCACTGCAACTTTGCAAATCCGCAAAAATATAAATTTTCTTTAACATTTTTGTGCAGTTTGGTAATTACTAATCAGAGAAGTGCTACTGATCTTTCATTTACACTCACACAACTCACCGAAAAAGTCCATGAGAAAAAACTTTCTTTTGATTTTTCTAAGATGTAAGAATATCAGTAGCGTCAGCATCATTTGACTTTTTTCCACGTTTCTTTCATTAATCATGGGAATTTTCACGTGCAGTTGATGAAGGAAATATGATAAGTATTAGGAAGCCAGTGTGGTTTGTATTTCATTTTTAATTGCAGTTTCTTATACCTTGAATTGAATGCTTGTAATGGAATGCCAATTCTGCAAACGTAATCAGTTGGCATAATGCAGTAGTAACGTTTTCATAATTCGCAAAGAATAATGACGACAAAAGTATTGGGGATATTATAGATTTATATACTTTATATTTACCTATTAAATGAAATTACAAAAGAAAAGCAACCATCAAAAAGTGATTTCATGATGAAGGATATTTTCAAGAGATTCTAGAAATGATATTGAATACTCATCATCAGCTTCTCTTCTCGCTCTTGGAGAAACTTCCGTCATCATATTCCAAACATAATAATTGTAAAGCAACGTTTTCATGTAAACTTTGTTGAAATGAGCTTTTCTAACTGATGTAGAATGAATCCGCTTATTTGCTAGTTTTTTAATGGGCTTATATGCTGTGTATAATATTAATGTTGCTTGAATATAGAAATACATATATACCTGATGCAGGATTGAATTTTAGCAAAAGCGTAAATAAGTTGGTAGAGAGAGGATCAATTTGGCAAGTTAATGTGGAAAAAGTTGTCTGTCTTCAGCTTATATTAAGTAATGATAATTATAATAATAATAACAAGTTTTTACACAGTGTAATAAATCGGAGTAAGTAGGTATTTAAGTTCTCCACGATAAGTTAACTTCCTCTACATATCACCACTCTCCAAAGTAAAAAATCAGCAGACAAAGTCATCATGCATATGAAAAAGTAAATATTTAAGTGCAGAAATTACTGCTATGAAATTGAAGCAAATGTCGTTTGCGGTTTGTCGTATGAAATATTTTAGATTTAGGAATATGCCTAGCTAATGATGAAATCTGTTGATGAAAGCGTAACACTTGGTTGGACAAATTTTTTCTTTGGTTTAAAAAGTTAAAATTAAAATGTAGTAATAAGCATACAGAGTTGAATTTGACATAAAGGTAATATAGTAACTTATAATTATTTCCAAGGTTGCTAGCTGATAGGTTTTGATGCCTAGTTACTATTTATTTTGTAATTTGTAAACAAAGACAGTTTCTATGCGCCATATTATAGCGTCTTACTTTCATACCAATGCCACAATTTTGGTTTTTAATATCAATTTTACCTGTCCGAAAATTAAAACGTTACATAAAATTCCTAAAATAAAATTAGGCAAATGCATATATTTATTAGAACCGATAAATAGCATTCCCCCAGTAGTAGCTACTAAAGTTTAGGGTTGAAGGCTTAATCAAAAACATTCATTAATTAGCAGTTGATAAATACCCATAATAAGCATGCTTGTATGTAGGTATCAGATAATATCGCTGTGGTCCAGCGTGGGTGTGTGAATAGTAGCAGCACTCAATTAACAATTAATAATGCAAAAGTAAAGTATAAAATGAAACCTTTTGTCACCAAAAACATGGATTGCTAGAAATATGATACAAAGGAATGCCGAAATATTCAGAATGTTGTTTTTACTATGGCTCACACTATCAAAAATATCATCCGATTCTTACTTTTTGAGTGACGATATGACAACAAGTCCTCCAAACAAATGAAAGGCAAACAAATCGCCTCCTCCTCCTTGAACTATTTTGCATTAATTCATTATAGATGCTAAAGAAGGCCGAAGCACGTGTTGCTTTCAGTAGTACACACTACTCTACTTAATGTTTCCTCTACGCAAAACAGAATAGGTATCTACTTTGCTTTCTTTGAAACATTCAGAAAGAGTAGTAGTGTCTAAAACGCAATTGAAAATGTCCAATGTATGCTACGAGAATGAGTGGTTTCAAATGTTATCAAATTATAAGATATTTATATAACTCATAACGTATATTTTTAAACCTGTTTAATAATTTAAGCACGTAATAACACCATGTGCTAGCTTTTCCCAATGTACTTCCGTGCCTTCCTAGTGCTTTCAGACATTTTCTATTGGCATTGATACTTGGACTTGGGGAAAGTCATCCTGTCATCGTAACAGGTCTAGATAAAGTTGATATTTTATTCATGCCATTTTCTTTTTGCTTTAGACTTCTTCGGTTTCAGAACTGGGGTACAAAATAGAGACATATGTCGTTGTTTGTTGTGTTTTATGCTTTGGTGGGGGTGTCATGTTCCTCGTAACAAGTCGTATTTCTTGATAAACTAATCTGAAAATGCCACTTGTAACATGGGATAAAATCTACATACATTGTGCAACCACTTAAAATATTATTGGGATAGATTTTAGCCCTGCATTTGCTCGTGAAATTTCCAGGTCAACAAACTAGTGAGTCACCACTGAAAATTAGAAGGGTAACTTATTTCCAAGAATTAAAAGCCTGTATATTAATTATGCCGGTTTCAGTTTAGCAAAGTTATTGTTAGAAATATGTGTGGTTGGATCAATTTTGAAGGGTACATGATAAGCGCACAATACACATGCTTTGTTCTCTACGGAGTCAAGTGAATATATATATTTACTCAAGATTATATTGTCAAAATAGTCTGGGGAAATTTTAATACCTACTTAGTAATACCTGTATATATTTAGTATCTATTCACTTTCCATTTCCACGAAAAACTGCTAGTAAATTGTTTCAAGCCTCGTTTGTAATGACATTGAGTTTTGTCAAAGATGAGGGTCGAGGCATCCCATTGTTATTTAAAAGAATAGAAGCCAGAAGCTCTTCGTACTTTGTTTTTCTTATGTCTGGAATGGAAAGATTAATTTTTTTCAATGATAGCCCCAGTGGAATAGTTTCCAGGAAGATCATCATAATAATATTTCACCAGAGCAAATCCCATATTTCCTCCATTGTTTCCACACAGTGTCCACTTAGCCCATACACAAGTATCCAGTATAGTTGAATGCAAATGCGTCAGATGAGTTTGTTAAAAATGTTGTTTCCATCCTGAATTTTGGTACTTAGGCAGTTTTGCACTTCTGATCATGTTCTAATATTAGCCTGGAAAAGTTTCAACTTTAGACGCCATATTGAATTACTGCATGTTTACACAGTGCACAAACTGCACATACTAAAACAAAAAACAGGTATCCCTTCTTGTTGCTTCTTCTTACCCTCTCGTAAGTAACTTTCAAAATGTTCGTATAAATTGCATTGCCAGCATATATGTCAGTTTAGAGTTTTTAGAGAGTACACTCATAAATATAAACCAATTTTCATTTTCGAAAGCTTATAGAAATGAATAGAGTTAAGTTCCCTTTCATCATTCTTCAACAGCAGATCAACGTGGGAGTTGAGTTGCACTAAAAATGTTCCAATTCATTTTAGATCTAGTGGTAGTGCACTTGACAGCGAGACGTGCTTTCCAGATATAGAAATCTGGGACATTATTTTCTTGTCACAAAAAGAGAAAACTTTATTTCTGTCCAAATAACTACATCTTTTGTGTGCCTACGTAAATACATGAGAATTTAATGTTCCATACAGAGAATGAATAGTGGATACATAGACGGAAATTTTTTTTGCAAAGAAGTTGAATCGTATTGGCTGAATCTTTTTTTTGTACAGTTGAGTGGCCATTTCGTTTTCACTTTTCACCATCTATGGAATATACGCTTATTGTCTCGTTGCTATTTTCCCTTCGCTGATTAACACATCACATTTTCAGAAACTTTTGACAGAAATTTAATTTTCGTTTATCACACAGTCATCAAAAGTGTCAAACTTGTGAGCAACAATCTATAATGGACTATTAAAAAACTACCGCAATACTTACGACAGCAAGGGCGAGCATTGTTTAAAGCATGGCCAAATACTTATTGTTGAGTTTATACATATTTCATAAGTATTCTGTAAATTCCAACCTAAATACATACAAATCATTTTAAAAGAATATAAAAGACTAAAATTGTTTCATCATCTATTTACTGAATGTAACGCTGTTTTCTATGTCGCCTATGCGTAGGTGTTCCCAAATTCAGCTTGGGAACAACAATAGTCCTAGTAATAATCGTAGTATATAATGACGCCTTCTTGTGTAATGAAATGCATAGAAACTTTTTTAATCAAACAGGACAATTTGATTTCAATAAAATCCAATATTAGATGTTGATGAGTGAGTGAGTTTTGTGATGCTTCTTTTCGTCCTAGTTAAGTCCTTGATGCAAAATAATTTCCACACTAAAAACATGGCAACAAATCAGCTAAATTATATTTTGTACATGCTAATTTCTCTTACCACCGCCCGTTTAATTTATCATGGAAGCGTATGCACGTATGCGTCAATCGGTTAGAAAGAATATAATATTTATAATTTACACCAACTACCAAAATGCCAACTACAAAACCAGTAGTTTTGTATGTTGATTTTTATAGTCAGCCAAGTATGTACGTACAATATAGAAATATTTTACTCTTTATTTTCCCCCGCATATAGCTTGCAACGTGCGTCCTTCCTCGCTGATTTGCCTGCTTGCAACACCAATAATTCCAGAAATTGAATTAGATCGTAACCACCACAACGGCAATATAGCGCATTATTATTGCATTTTGTTATTATCAACGTAGGTGTTTATTCCCTTCAATATCTGTTCTTTTAACGGTGTGTTGTGTTTTTTATGGTTCCACACTATACTTCAGTACACGTTTATTAGATTGCTTAATAAAAAAGGTATAAT
>JAQFYG010002221.1:0-15533 GCA_034694325.1 Entomobrya corticalis
GCAAATATTTTCGTCGCATGCTATTATCTGGCAAATAAAGTGTTCGCAAGGATATTTCTGAAGCAGTCCAAAGTTTTTAAAAATAAATATTTTACACGACTATTTATTACTTAATTGCTAACTTTCACTTAATACCATCACTTGCGTTGACAGTTGACAACAAGAGGGTGTGCACATAAACATTGAATGAGATAAGTTGCTTAAGGGATTGTGGAAATGGGCAGCCCCCGAACAAAAATTTAGACGATAGTGATGACGTCACAAACGTCTACTAGTAACAAAAACTCATACAAAAAACACATTTTTGAAAATGATTTTTTTTTCATGACCAACTGACAGCTAAATGAAATTAAAAAGTTGACGATCGATGCAGTTTGATTTCTAGTTTCTAAGTTTCTAAAAACGTAAGTTTAAAATTTTTAGACCGAATAGTTTTGATTTACAAGTTGTACGTACAAGTTGTATACAAAAGAACAAAAAGCCTGAAGGAAAGTCTCAAGTAATTCTTATCAACTGACGAAAGAAGCAACAGCTTCAATTTTTTACTGAGAAATAAAATATGTGATTTTTAAATATTTATACTTATAAACTTGTTTATTCAAGCCTCACGAAGCAATACAATATTCTAAGCAACGCGAAACCGGTCGTTTGAATAAACCACTATATTTTTAACGATGAAAATTCTGAAAATTCTGCAATGATTTAAATCTTGTCGACAAGAAGTTTGGCCTGCATAGTAACCGTCATTTTTGTTTTATTTAATTGGTTACTACTCCGCTTCTGATCAACTCAGTATAGCGAGTGACACGGAAGTTGCCAGTGTCAAAAAAAATTATTAATAAAACGACATCCGTAATATAGAAAGTTAGTTTTATTGAAAGAAAGCTAAAATTCAAAAGCAATATACTTATAAATTAGTGCTTAATTGCTGCGATGAAATTAATTGCAAAGATTTATCCTGCTGAACATTAGATCTGCGACAATCTTTTTTGCGATAAATTTGACTGCGGATAATTGTCCTGCGATTTAAAATCCGGCTCCCAGTATCGGCGAAAGGTACTTCATTCCAAACTTTCGTTTCTTTCACAACGATAAATCGATGATTCGAAGAAAGGTCTAAAATAGATATAAAATGGTGAAAAAACCGAACTACTTGGAATTGGGAAAATAACATCTGAGTTCGGTTTATACCACACGCTAACAGACAATTACACGTCCAAAGATGAATGTTAAAAAGGAGAATTAGTAAGTTTTCATGGTTTATATTCTGTCACAAGAAATTAAATGTATGCTTAGTAATAGGAGAAATGTTAAACTTCATTTTTTTAAATTTGAATAGATACCATAATTTGTCTCTATCTTGTAGCTTGGTTGGAAGAAATGTGATCCTTTAATTGCTTACGCAAATGTATTAAAGTACGTCAGTACACGATAAATGTAATTTAATACTGACGATGAGTCAAGATACGTGTGGTGTAATGTGCAGTCAAAATTCATGTTATTATATAATGTACATCTTATGGGGTAAACCATATTGGTTATTTACTTGTCTCTATTTCAAATTGAGTTATATATTTACACCAGGCAAGAAGGAGCCGTTTTAATTTTTGATATCACATTACTATTGTACTGCTTAATACTGACCTTAACAATGGCTTGCATAAGTACTGCCAGTCAATCTAAATATTATACAAAGATAAATAAATCGACCATGTTCTTACATAACTTCACAGTTTCTATTTTTATTTTCTAAAAGAAAGGGCTATTTTACTTTCTCATGTAAGTATTTATGCTAACCCATGCATTATTATATTGTTTTAATGATATCTTTTCCTGGTAACTTCATTTCTTAAAGCTAGTAAACCGTACGGACGGACATGATCGAAACTCGCAACAACAGAAAATAACAAAAGTAAAGCCAAATCGATTTTTCAGATTTATATATTCTAAATGTTGTTCTCAGTTTTACAAGAACAAACAGGATTAGAAACTTTCTTGGGCATTTTGCGTAGTTTGGCCAAATATATATGAATGAAAACTTGTATGAACTTTGGCATATATGTCCGCCTCTGCATTGTCAGTACAGTACACAGAAAGGTATGCTGAGTTGAATAGTTGGGGGAGGGTCAGGTTGATTTCTTTCCTTTACTAAACAATGGTTTATTTTTAACATTTTGCTCATTTTCTTGAATTTAAAACTTCATTAGTGCTTCATATATGTATACGATAAAAATGTTTATTTGAACAAGGTTTTATTTTATACTTGTACAAGTATATTATATACTTCTATTATGACGTTAGCACAGTTCCAATAAACTTTTTTCATTAGTACTGTTTGTAAGAATTTCAAAAAACTTAAAAATTTCCAATTACTTTGAATTAGAGATGGAAGAAAACATGAACAAAAAGATCCAGAACCCAGACACCAGTAACTTATATAGTTATAACTTAAAGAAGAGTAAACTATCAATGAAGTCCTTGGTCGTAACAATGAAACTTTTCATATAAACGATATATTATTATTCTCTTCAATTGTCAATTGCATAAAAGCTAAACGTATATGTTTTGTAGGTGGATGAATTACAACTCAACTTTAATTCTATTTATGCGTCTTTCTGTTGCCAGTTTATAGTTTATTATAAAACGTACTTACTGCATGGAAGTATTTTCAGCCAGCAAGGGCAAGACTAGAAATACTACAATATGGACAATATAAGCTAAGGAACATGCCAATCAAATGTGACCTAATGAATATTTGAATAATATTAATGTCATTATTATAGATAGAAAAAACTCGAATAATAACGTAAATAAATAGATTACCAATTCTCTAGCACTCTTGACCTAAAATGTAGATCACCAAGATATTCTTCACTCTCCTTCGTTATATTTTAATCACCTTGACCTGTGTTTTAGTTGGCTTTGCCATGATTTTCAGATTTTTTAAAGCTATGAAATCGTTTAACGAAGTATGTAATTGACACCTAATATCTAGGCAACCATTCCCTTAGTAGAATTATCCTGAACTTGAAACTCTTGACAACGCTGTAATCTCATTTTAAATTACATAATTTGGCCTTCCGCTCATCTTAAAAATGTAGTTCCTTAGTTCCTTGATACAACAGACTCACATCAAAAGCTACAGATTCGTTTGTATCGCTTGTAAATAATACAGTCAAAGAGAAATATGTTTGATGTCTGAGCTATAAAGGGATGCTTCCCATTATTTGCCGGTGTTTAGTAATAGGTTTCTCAAGTTCATTCACAGTTATCCTGTTTTGTTGAAAATGGAAGGAAAGAAACGAGTTTTACAGCGAAAGACGTTCATTTCCTTGGCTGACGCTGACATATATACCTAAAGGTCACCCATGAGAAATCTTTGTCATTACGTGTCTTTATTTCTCTTTTCCGCTCAGTACAAAAACATAACATAAAATTGGGACGGAAAAGATATAATATCTGAAAGTTGAAATAAAAGTACCTTTTAAAAAGAGCAAACGAATTTAATGTATTTCCAGTTTCAAGGATTTATGATCCTTCCTTGGGTTCACTAAAATGATGACATCTTATTCAATACTAATATATACAGTTGGTGTGTTGTGTGTGTGAATGAGTACCCCTTCAGGATTTTGATGTGGTATTGTCACACTTTATTGTCACAATAATGTACACCAAAAGCATCACTTCACTCAAACCTGCATGGAGAAAGTACAATGTAAGTAGGATCAGTGTGAAGATATGATATTATGCAGCATAAACATATACGAGCTTGAATACCCGTTCAGTATACTTTTGCCGTCGCATGATGACTGCCTAGATAAATGGAAGAAATCTCAAATCCCTTACACAAAGAGAATGAAGAGGATTTAGTTATTTCTTATTTCTTGCATTTAATAGGCAGTCAGAGATCTCTCCTTTTATTATTATTACCTCTTCTTCTTATTCGTCTCCGTTTTCTGGTCAAGAAGGAGCAATCCACTTAAAGCAGGAGAAGGTGATTCTTTCTCCTGTTGAGAACAGCAGGAAGATAGACTGAAAAATACCAAAAGCCACCTATTCACATGAAGCATGCATCCATCACAGATGTATAAAGGCGCAGGTTCGCCTCTTTTGTTGTCACATATCCATAAAAGCTTTACAACTTTCCATTTCTACTTTCATTTACCTAAAAAAAGGTTAAAGTTCCTCTTGACTAGATGAAGACGGCATGGGTTTTCTCGGTGAACCTACGCTCTTTCGGTATATCATCAATAATATGCTCTACACTTCATTTGGGATATTTTCGTCTCGTGGACTCATTGACTGCGAAGGATACTTTCTTTAGTCATTGCAGTGGAATAAATAACAGGATTCGCGATGTTTCAAATCTGTACTTGTGTTTTGCATGCATGTGGTATGTGGTCATTGGTCAAAACTAACACATGTGATTAAACACAGCACAATAAAAAAGTTTCATTTTCTCCTAATATGTAATAAAATGTAGACCTGACACTTTCACTTTACGAGCTTGATCTTTAAAAGTCAATAAAAACGAACATTGGACAGCTCCTGGCTTTTGTGGCTTAACCACAACCACAGCAGATTCGACCACTCTGAGAAAAACAAGGAAATGTGGTAATGAAAGAAAGGTAGTAACCGAAAAATGATAGGTACTACACGACTGTCACGACTTTTTCAGCTTTTCAATAGACAGTCGTAAAATATAATAAACCTTAAAAAATATAGATGGTCCAATAGGTCTGCTTAGTCTGTAGAATATTTTAATAACCAAGAAGAAAATAACAATTAACGCTACTGATTACAAGCAACCGATCAGAGAGTTTTATTACCGGCCAAGAAAACATCTAAGATTAAAAGCATCAGGATCAGCTCCTAGCTTAAAGGATTGCCGATTGGGTCACACGGACTGCAGAGTACCTGGTAGCCGCCACCTTTTAGCGTTTATGAAGTTTTAATTGTCATTAGTCATTACGTTGCGGTTTAGTGTTCAAGGTTTGCTGTGGCAAGGATTCTTCATATTCCCTGGAAAAGAAGCATTAATGGCTAAACAAATTATCGACAAACTACCATATCGAAGTTAGATTTACTGCTGTACCATATGCCACAGTATTCGTTGCCTTTTGCAGTTTGTGTTTCTAAATGTTACATAATTTCTAAGAAGCCCAAACCTTAAAATTAAACCTCAAAACATACTCTTTGGTAAATATTAAATAGCCTGGATGTAAAAAGAGAATATAGAATAATGTCCATTGTAATAATGAATGTACAATATAAAATAATTTTAAAGCTTTATTTCTAAAAAGAAGAGAAACTTATAGAATAAAATATGTCAATTAAGTATTCGCGTCCCTAGCATCATTTATAATTCAAAGTAATATTTATATTTTTATGCATTTATTGCATAAGTAAGTTTGGTTTTGTATGTACATTACTTTTTGTTTCTTTTTGTTTACTTTTATCCTTTTTGACCTTTAATTATGGAATATGCAGCACTATACTTACAATCACATTTCTTGTAAGCTGATGCCATTTCCCCTGTGAATAAATTAATACGTATGCATACTTAGCAATATCATCACAGGTCATACGTACTATTGCATAAACTAATGCATAAAAAATATAATACCTGAAAGAGGTTTCATTTTCATTTCATTCAATCATAGTCATTGTAGTATACCTACATTTTGAAAATTTATAAACGTGCGTGCAGAAAATAGCAAACAACCAAACACGAATACCTGGGTACACTTTAGGAAATTTCTCAGAAGATACTAAGCCCATTATTCTTCATAAATGTAATTTTCAATTTTAGATAACAGAAACACACCACACACATCTTCTGGAAAGCAAACAAGCGTCCATCCTCTCGGTATGAGTATGAGAGTGAAAAAGAAAAAGCTCTCGAATTCTCTTTCATGATGATATGAATTTCCTACTGAAGGACCCCCGCAGATCCAGATTCCAGACACCTCTCTATCTAATAGTTGTTGTCTTTCGCTGGTAACAAAATTATTGCGCTGGCCCGGGTTCCATTATTTGTTGACAAATAATATCAAATACCAGCACCATTTTGGATATAATCTCATATATTAGTGGACTCTGGAATTATTTTTTTTGTTTTATTCATGGGAAAGCAATTGTATTAGCGCCAGAGCCCGCACTCAATATTAGCTTTTTGATTCAACAATAGTACATTTTATGGATATTACGGACGAAACAATTTGCACAAAGGAAAGTCATCAAATACGATGGAAAACCAAATCATACAAAGAAACAAAAATGTACTCTGCAGAAGCAAATTGTATTTTCATATCAGCAGAACACTTGTCACTTGGTCATGTAACAGGATATTGGGAAACGTGATCGCTTTGTGAATATTTGGCACTTTAATAGAGTAGATTTGCACCAAATCTGAATTATGTGGTGTAATTTTCAATGTAGCATATTCAATCTTGGTTTCAATTTATTTAGATTATTTTCCATTACAAAATGTAGCAGCACAAATACTCTTATTGCAGTTGTCAATCAATCTAAAAGCTAAGCCTTTCTTGAAGTTTTATACCTCACGTGTTTCCTCATTGTTGTAGGCTATGGCCTTAATGGATTCATTAATTTATAATGAAGTGTGAATTATAATATACGTGGTGCAAAAAAAAATCTTATTCGTATTAACAATAATATATTTCAATAGTATGTCTGTCGGTATAAAAAACGCTGTTTCAGTTTAAATTTTTCACTACCTTCTGTCTGTCTTTACACTATATTATTACAAAATATATTTGATAGTAGTCTTTTCTTTTAAACTTTTAAGTTCTTGATGATAAATTTAAAATACACCAGAAATATATGCTTACATGGATCTTTACTGAGAACTGAGCTTCATAGCATCATAGCTACTAACATTTAACTAGCTGTATTTAAGCCCTCTTATAAAGCAATAAATATTTATCTTGATGTATTTTGAAAAGCTAAATCATTAAGGGAAAAAACATCACAGTAAGTCTGACTGCAATGGTTAATATTTTAAATTTCAGCTGCTTGTCGTGAGAGTTGCTTACAACGGATTCATGATTTTATTATCAATCTTATTTTAATTTATCGAATGCTTGCTTTCATGTTCGTGTTTGGGATAGAAATTTCGCTGATATAAAGTTCAATAAACGAAAATGTTTGTTAATATATTTCAATTTCTCGAAGGAAATCCAGCAGGCCATTATAATAGATATAAATTTCTCATAATTCTAATGCTATATAATACCCATGTATTACATTTTTAATAGCTGGGAGAATAAAATTCTCCAGTCGATATGTCACAGTTTAGGAACTTACTGTCGTCATTATTTAATACTGAGGTTATAAGGTATATGGTAAATGCTGCTGAGGCGTAATGCTGAGATAGTTGTTGTTGTCTGTTGTCGAGCTTATTTTCAAGAAAATAATTTTGTGAGAGCGAAATCTCATTGTCTGTGTGTTCATTATTATTATTTTTCTAAAATAGCTCAACTATGAGCTGTAAGTGCTATGCATTACCGAAAATTGATATGGAATTGTTATGTAAATTCACGTATAAGCTATTTAAGAAATAGACTGTAAATAATTCTCAAGATTTCCGTTTCCCACATATATTATTATACGTAAAATCGGCAACTTAACTTTATTTCCATTTTTATTTTTCTGTTAGATTTTCCAACTCTTCACGTTCTGTGCTTCATGTACCCAATGGTATTTTGTCGCTAGAAGATTTGTTGGAACTCTTCTGCAGATTCGTAATTGAATATACAAGTAAAGCCTGAAGAAATTCGAGATAGTCTCTTGAGAAGTTTGATCTTTTAGTATAGTTTTTAGTACCCTATTTGTTCGCAAACCTGACCATTCGATAGTATTTCGATGAAATCCAAAAAATCAATGAAGATACAGTTAAATCCTCTCTGCCGATTGTGTGGATCACAATATTTTTTACAGAATATGCACGATAGAATATAGCCTAATACTGGAATTGTTTTTGTAATAATTTAGTAATTTTCTTGCTAGTTGAACTGTAACACAACAGTAAAATTGTTCAAGATTCTTTGTATCCTCAACAGTGGTGTGTTCTTTTAAAATTTTGTTATAGTTTTGCTCATTTTCTGTGTTTGCTTAAGTCAGAAAACCTTCAATTTGCAATAATTCTCAAAAAGAGAAGAAGTTTAATTGGACGTGTGCCAATTTAATATTACATGTTTTACTACGACCGTGCTTGTTTTTTCCGATTCCCAGAGTGCTAAAAAGATGTAGTAATCATTCATAGCGTCAAAAGATTGTAAAAAAATGTGTAAGTCGCACTAAGACTGTTGGGAAGTGCTACATAATAAATATTTAATATAGGTAATATTCATACCACCTATATTGAATATGTTTAATTCGAATTAGTAATTTTATTTCTGTATTCACAACGTGTACGAACAAAGTAATGGATAACATTAAAAATCCTGACCCAATCAGCCTGTGAGAGAGCAGAAAAAGAAAAGGTGAGTATTTCCATTTTCCCCATTACTATGTTCGGAAAGAAAGAACAACTTAATAATAGTGTCCATTGAACAACGCAAGTCACTTTTCGCAATATCAATTATCATGTGCATATGTGTCGACTTTGATGAATGAGCTGCCCACAGGCATTCCAATTTTTACCTACTTCTGAAAAAAATCCCTGTTTAGTATAAACCTGCCCATATATAAACATGTGCTTATTATATCCATCCACCAGGCATTCTCTATCCAGTAATACGATATTCTCAAATAACATTACACAACATAACGTTCAAAGTAAATAGAAGATTCTGGTAATCTTTCAGGGGATTGGAGCTGGAGGAAAAGCTTTTTCTGAGAAATAATGCAACGCTTTAATTGTCAAATTGTCAGAAACAGCAAAAGGTTATTATTTGAGAGTGGTCAGGACTCGAAAGAAAGAAAGAACGGAGTAGAGGAGGAGAACAGGACGTAAAATAAAAAGTGTACAGATCATGCATATCAATAGATGATAGCCAAGGGTAACTACTGTGTCCTACAATTTTTGCATGAATATTTTTTGAGTGCTGCTGCGTATAATAATCAAAGAACGTAGAGATCATCACGTATGCCATTGTTACCTGTCACATGCATTCTCATGCATATATGCATGCAAAAACGTTGTCCCAGTCCTGTGTCCCGATAAAATATTAACAAATTGCATACGATACGAGTAAATTTCGTTTGCAGGGATGGACTATGAATTTGTTATGTGTGCCTCTGCAGTATATTAATGTTGGCAACTCCCAGGTGGCATGGTTAAACTGGGAGTTAGTTACAGGTGAATAGAGAGGGTTAAGTTCATAGTATCACTATAGATTTCTTTGTCACTGTCTGTGCTGTTGTGTTAGTGTCGGATGAATTGGATTGGATAGACGTGGGAGTGTTGCTGTTGGAATAAAAGAGTTGCTCAAAAAGTTGGCTTGTCTGCTTTAACTCATGCATAGTACTACACACAAAGAATAATATATTATTATTGTATAGGTAGGAATGTGTATATTTTTATTTTTGCTAATGTATGCTGATTGCTTCTGCCGCTGGAATACATTAAAATACATAAAACTGCAAAGGTGACTTCAAGAAAAGGTAAAAAATTGTATGAAGAGATGATGTGCAATAGAAGAGCCTATAGATAAAGTGAATTTTTATCTGCAAGCATATTATATAAGGTAACAAGGGAAAAAATTGTATGCACATAATTCACTGATACGTTAAAAGAATACTATAAGATTCCTTGATCGTTTTATCATTCAAATCTGAAAATCAATTGAAAACTTGCTCGTCTCCAGCTGTTGCTGCTGATGAACCTGTAGGGAAGTTTTAAGTTTTATTTTATATTTTATGTGTATATTTTTTACTACTAAGGTTCATACATTAATCATTTGAGTGCCTATATAGTTTTATATACGAATTAAATGATATAGACGGGATTTTTAAAGCGAAGTATAAAATGGATGTTGTCGAACCAAAAAATAATTTTTTGTAAAGTTGTAAAAATATTGTTTTTATACGTGGTGTGAAGGGATAAAAAATTCCAGTAAAAATGTGCACAAATTTACATATGATTAGGCCTTCTGAATAAAAGGCTACAGTTTTTATTCTTCACGAAAAATGAAAAAGAAACATTGTTTTTTGTTAAGAAAGGTGTACATTTCCCAACTTTACGACCAACAATTTAAACGTATTTATGAAGCACTTTTGTGGTTTACCTTCGGGTTTTGTGGTACAATGAAATTAAATGTAGATATATCCTGTTAACCTTATAGAAAGATGCTGTGTGTACATTGTACTTTGCGATGTAGTAGCCAAAATAATAGGTATTTTATTGTTCAAGCTTAACTAGGAAGGGTTCGTCACAAGAAATAATAATATTTGCAGTGCTGTTTAACCGTATAGGTAATAATGTAAAGTATAAAGGGAGCAAACAGCATTCCTCACACAAGCATTTCAGTGTTAAATGCTTAGGGATTTAAAACAACAAAAACTTAGAAAAAGCTTTCGCATGAAATGGCGTGGAATGGAATGTATAACTTTTTCCTACATCATAAGTTTTCAGTTATAAAATAGGAGTACGGCTCTGAAGAAAATTCACTCTTCTTCACGCGGCACGCATAAGGTGCTCAGCACATAGAAACGAATATTAGCAAAACCACTTACTTTGATAAGACCATTAGTTGTCAAAAAGTACAAGGTATAATATTTGCATGAAAGTTTCTCCGACGACGACGGGAACTTTCCGTTGAGTTTTCAGGGTCGAAGACAGCATACTCATATATACTCGCTGACTCGCACACACACAGCACGAAATGTAGATAATTTGCATGCAATTTGTACCCATCTCACCACACGACCAAGGAGGTGTTTCATATGCGCAAAAAGCTATTATTATGAATATAATGCACATTGTTGTTAAAATGGAGGTAGATCCTAATTCATTTTATTGAAAGCCTTCTCCTCACAATGAAAAAATGAAGCTCTAAATCTCAAAGTGAATAAAATAAAACACGTTGATATCCTACTCATGCATGTTGTCGATAAAATATCATACTACAGTCGAAGCTTGATATAGTGGACATTCATATAGTGGACAAATAGCTACAATGGACTTTGACTTGCTGTTCCACGGAAATAGGCTTTTACATTTTAACCACAATACATAAAGTGGACAGTATATAAAGAACAAATAGCTATAGTGGACAGATTTTGACTTGCTGCAGCGAGCAAGTCTATGCTATGTGGACAATGGGAACTTAAATACTTAACTGCATCCGTTAAACCTGGTTTAACCGTTTACAAAAAGGTATTTGGTCTCTGCTACATTGTGAATATGTCCACTATCCACTATATAGCAGAAGCATCTTAAGCTCAGACTACTTGTAATAAAAAATTCCTACCTTGCTTTTTTTGTGAATGACCAAATGTTATTAAAATAACAGGCTATACGAATGTAAGACCACCCTAATAGCTATCATTTGATGAAAAAACAGGAGGAAAATTTCATTTTTGTCTTTATAGTAGACATGTCCACTATATATATAGTGAAGATTTTGACTCGCTTCTGCGTGTCCACTATATCGAGCTTCGACTGTATATTATAATATTTTAGCTCCCGACTTACCGAGCTCTTCATAAAAGTAAAAGGTTTTTTTAGAAACAACTCTTGTTTCACTGATTCTTTCACCCAGCCCAAGTCTATATAGTATTTCTTTCTGAAAATGTAAGACCGGGTGGTATGGTGGTCTGGCCTGGCGTACGGACACAGATATCATCAATAATAGCACAAGATATATCACCTGCAGTTATCAGTCACAACAGTTTTACCATTCAGACAGAGATAGAGTAGAACATACAACATTAAAGAACCCTCTGAGCTTTTGGGTGACGATGATACTTTTCATTTCAACTGTAGAAAAATTAGTTTGCTCTAGATTTGGGGTAATGGGACATTGAGTAAACCTTGACTCAACGTGATAACCGACAAAAAGCAATGCAGAAAAGGAGGAAAGGACAAAAGATCGGAGTAATAACCGTATCGTTACCGGCTGGAAACGAGAATAGGGTTTATGGTCAAAATGTTTCTAGCACAGTGATAATAGTCATTGCATCCTTTCTTTGTATTGCTATCATAATCATAAGATAAATATCCAATGCCTGCACACACTGAATCTTCATAATAATGATATCTATATCATCATTCAATCCAGTAAAAAACGGAATTATTATCAAAAGTAAAGATGAGGACAACATGGCTGGTGGTAATCGACTGAAAGTGATATACACAGTAATAATATTTAGTATTTATTTAGTCGGTAGGTATACAAGCCATGTTAAGCAAATGTCACAAGGTTTCGGGAAAAAAATGCTGCTTTATTAGCACTAAAATGTCATTGTACTTTATTTTGCACAGTTAGACTTGAGTGTATATAAGCTGTACTCTTATTTTGTTCAAATTAGTGTAAGCGTACCCATTTCCAGAAGTTACAAATTCCATTGGGTACAAATAGGTACATAGCTGCACATATTTTTTGTACGGAAGTGAGAAAATGTAACTGTTCATGAATAAAATATAAAGTAAATGAAGTCAAAGAGGAAGTTGTAAAGTCAAGTATGCATATTATGTAGCAGACGAATGAATTAATATACTTTGCTAGAGCTGAGAGCTACATTGCAATTACTTTTGTTGCAACTCAAGCTAGAGTACACATTCTTTACCTGTGTGTCACGAGCCATGAGTCATTTGATTTCTTGAATAAAAGCAATTTATGTTTGGTAGATTGTTGCTAACTACCTGAAATAACATCCATAATAAAGTTTCAGTGCCAAAAGGCATGAATGTACAGGTGTAAGTAAAAGGTGTAAAGTAAAACTGGAGGACATTTTGCGGCGCATGGTCTGAAATTACTGGGAAAGCCTGACATAACCTTTTGTTTTCTATCTCATAAGTGCTATTTCATAACTCAATTACAACAGCTAAATGACGGTATAGTAATGATTTATTAAAAGATTATGATGTATGATACGTGCATAATATTGCACATTGTTACACTTTGCAAGATACTCATATAATCACTATTTGTAAAAAGGTGTACGCCCTTTGAACAAGTCGATTTTTTTTTCAGTTTGCTCCAGTCCAGTTTCTCAGTTTTACAAGGTACGAAAGAATAAGATTTTACTGCTTTTAGGATACAACGAAGAAACACCAAAGCGTTTGTTGCTGCTATGCCGCAGTAAAAAAATAGTACAACCATTACACAGGCAAAGTGCATTGGGACACGACTTTCCCCTTTGCAAAAAAGTAGTCATTGGGACTGGGAGCTCATGTCATGCATTCATTCCTAACGAGCTCATATAAGCTCATATTTGATGTCAAAATGCTGCCGTTGTTTCATGCAGGAATCCATCGTCAGTGAGTGTAAGCATCCTGTCTTGTCCTCTTTAATAATAATCTTCAAGAAGACAGGCTGCTGTACACCATTACTACATTGTTTACGGTTCTGCAAGCTCTTCTCTCCACTCATTGGAGTCATTAAGTCTGAAAAAACTTCCCCAATTTTTTTTGTAAGGATAGACTACACAAACACAAACAATACAACATATAGGATTGCACAATTTTTTAACAAGAGAACACGATATGAGTTCATTCTTCTTGAGCATAATACACCATTGTAATATTCGTGTCAGGGAAAAATTTCGACAGTGCAGTGCTCTTGTTCTTCACTTTTCTGGACCAGGTCTTCTGTTTTGCGATATTGTGTGCACGACGATTTAATTATTTTAATAGGCCATCATAATACTGCTCGAACACATTAACTTTGTTCGAAGAGCTTGCATTCTACTATGGGCTTCTAAAATTTCATTTCTTTTTTGTAATTATGTAGAATGTGTATGTAACTTGCTAATATTGGTAATAATGCCACTTTAAACCGTTTTTTGTATGTCATGTCATCTCGCCTGAATTTTGACGATCAGACATGACATGAATGAGAAAACTGGAAACTAAATTATGTATCTTTAAGTAGCAATATGTGAAATGTTTGAGTAGGCATATAGGTAGGTATGTATATATTGTATATTTATTATTATGTACTTTGATGTCTATGACTGTTTGGATTGTAAAAATTGAAACGAAACAATGTAAATACCTACTCGCTGTACTTGTGCACTGCCTGGAGAGTCAGTTTTTTATTATTACTCGTAACGTAACGCTTTATTATACAACTATGGAGCAATATTTAAATTTCTTGAGAGAACGTTGCACAATCAATTTTTGTTGGATGATGGCATCGTGCATATAGTTATGACTGAAAACAATATTTCCTATAATAGCGATAAAAGTTTGTTATTACACATGCGTGTTACTACATGATGATCATGCTATACTTTTTCGTCACATTACATTGCTCTGCAAGTTTGTAAATGCCTGGATTCTCATTATTTCACATAAGCTTCAACTCTAAAAGCTGATGAGTGAAGACCTTGGGATGTCAAAAGTTAGAATACACAAGAATGAGACAGACGAGACTTTTGACAAGGGAAACACGGAGAATGCACCTACCATCAACAAACTCATTTGGTGCTCGTTCGATAGGAGAAAATTTTGATAGATCACCATGTGATAATCACCTCAAAAGAGAATCATCTCTGAGTTCTTGGTACCATTACTCGCATACACATTAAAGAGATACTTTCTACGCTCGTGTAGGTAAACTCGGCTTTAAAGTATCCCTGATTTTTTCTGGAAAAAGGTACAAGAACTACGAACTGTTTTAAACGAGTACTTATCGGGTTTCTGATGATCATCATATTGGCATACACACAGTGATGCAGGTAGCTTTCAGTCTCAAGTCTCGTCTCAACAGCCATTGAAATTGAAATTTTCCCATAATGATGCCCCTAATAGCATAACTACTTCTAATGTTCACAGAAGTAACCACTTATTGCTTGTTGCTGAGAAAACAATGTAGGAGGGCTTCAAAAACCGACTATTTCCACAGTATTAATATCTGCGGCGAGATTGCGGTTTAAGTCTTTGCTAATGAAGTTTTCTCAGGATTCATAATATCATCTCTTTTTTACAGTGGGAGGCATCGGAGATTTTTACTATTCCACGTGTTGGGTATTTTATAGGGTATCATATTTATAGGGTAGTAATAGCTTTGTATATTTATTGCATATTTTATTAATTAAATTTACACTGCATATTACATATATTTAGTTGTATATTTTCAGGTATACAATCCAACAATACTTTATGCTCGTATTAGAGGAATTATCTTTCCTTGACAAGATGTTCCAAGATGAAGTTATTGCTTGTCTATCATCGTCCCACCGGATGAAAACGGGTTGCACTTATTGTAGGTAGCAGCACATATAATAATAAGTGAAATAAAACAATAACTAAATAATATGCTATATCTGAAATCATGCAATTCAAATTATGTAACGCTAAGCCAAATGACTATATGACATTGAAAGCCATGATAGCAACT
>JAQFYG010002222.1:0-15533 GCA_034694325.1 Entomobrya corticalis
AGCAGAGTTCGATTCTCGGCTTGTGTCAATCCCACTTTTTGGTCAGTTACCTAACTATGCAAACAGACTCTTACTATATATATCGACGTACCCAAAAATACATTCTATTCGATACATAACAAACAATAGTAAGGCCAAACTGCAGTCAACACTTTGCTTTCCTTCCTACCATAAAATTTGTTCAGTTGACCCGAATTACTTATTCAGCCTCGAAAAAAATGTAAAAAAGAGCACAAAGGATATCATCAGGGATTTGAAAACAGCTTTTTACGAACCTGTCAGCCAGTGTATTACACATCATCACATCCAAAGTTATTGTTGATCAACTCAAGAGATCACAACCGCGCTTCTCCATTTCACTCAATCAATAAATTTTGCCATGTTCCATCTCCATCTTCTCTCAATACAAATGATAGCCAGTGCACAGATGCAAGCCGCTATCATGATACATTATTTTATTTTCTTGGATGGTTTCATCTTTCATGTGTCTGTATTCTAATACAGAATCGATTATTTATTTATATCATGTATTCATTTTCTTTGGCATCTTACACCCGTTAAAGGGTCTTGCGCCAATAACGCCAAATTGAACATTTATATAATGCATCACTTGCAAAAAACAGCGAAGCTTATTTCGGTCGGCAATTTTTTTTCGGCTGAACTTTCCAGGAGAAAATCATTGTGTATGCAAGTCATTATTACATAAAAGCATCTATGCTTGCTCTCATAATAAAAACACGAGAAATAATAGGATGAGCAACCTATAAAGCCTGTTACAAAAATGAAGAAATAGGGTATACCATAAAAAATATCAAAATCGTTCGTGTCAGTACTACCGTATGGGTTTGGTGCTCTTTATGTTGGTTGGCGAAATTATCAAATACTACTCCGTTACATCAGAAGAAAGGAAAGGGGAAATAAAAAGAAAGGCAATAAAAATCCCATTTTCTTTTTGCTCCGGCTGGACTGCTGGACCTTAGAAATAATATATCACACAATTTTTATTGTATATATTCGGGACTTACTGCTTACTCCTGCTTGTCCAACGCGAATATGAAGTTTATATCCTTATTACAAATGTAAAAGAAAAAAACTGAACTATTTATTGGTGTACTACTCAAGAGGATGTGAGAATGATGAGGATATTCTAATGGCAGCATATCAGTCCTTTGACAGATACATTTTATGCATGTTTATAGAAATGTAAAGTTTTCTCTATGCTTTTCCGACAGCTTTGTTTTGTTTAACAAAAGACTATCTCATCCACAGACGTTTTTATGTTAAGGTATGTATGTAGTATGCATTCAAATGTTTTGCACAGATATCGCTATGCTAGAATGAAGTACTCTTCATGTCATATTGTACAGATTGTACTATCCAATTTCATCGGAATGGAAAACAAGATTATTTTGAATGAATACACGGAAAAATTTGTACCCACGACATGTTCAACTTCCAACTTCATGTTATATACCCACAAATGCTTTTGACCAAGTCTAATTATTGTGACACTCCTTTGTTCTATGCTGAATTAGTGGAATGGATGAATATTTTCAACAACTGCTGCTAATGTCAGCTCCGGTATTTTTCCTTTCATTCAATTTTTAATGTGTCAGATAAAGGTATGCAACTCATGTCATGTGACGCCTGAATTGTCTTGTTTTATCAGAAGTGTACGAACTTATATGCCAATATGAACGTTGTTTTTATGTTGATCTTAGGTAAGTATTCCTAAACAATAAAGGCAGCAGTAGAAGTATTTATACAAGTAAACAATAAAGTTGAAAATAAAAAAATACTAACATATAAATTCGCAATTGGACCCCAAACATGAATCATTTTCGCATGAGTAAGGCATTTCTCTTGTACGGCTATCCACATCCCGGCTCTGTCGAGCAATAAAATAGTCTAGTATCAACACAAAATATTAGTAGATACACCTACACAAAAATATATTCATATACTACCTATAGGACGATGCGACTCCAGCATAGCGTCTCATGACAAGACACGCATTCTTTAAAGTCCTTCAACGAAGTTATTTTACCGCATCGTGACGATCAAGTTGAGACAATGAAATTCAGAACTATAAAGTCGTTCGTGTCTTCCTTTTTTTCATTGAGATACTAGCTATTCTATGGATTTGAGTTTAAGCAGTGATAGCATATCTGGCTCTGACTGACTGGAAGTGAATAAATTCCATTTTTCTCATGCTTATTCTAGAGAATAAGGAATGCAAAGATTTTTTGTTACCTTTTCAAATTCCTATTGTGCCATTTTCCATACCGTACATTCTATAGTTGGTATAGTTTAGTGCAAAGATTCGTATGGGAGACATGACTCCATATATTTTCTTGGCTCATTACCACTTCCTTCACTGCTTTTTGATCGTCGAGAAATGTGCCTGCCTGTGTCCACGTTAAACTAAAAAAAAGTTGTTCCTTATTTTTTACTTCTTGGGAATGAGCTCTCTTCCATTTCTTTTTTGCATTGCATGATGCCAGCAAATAGATAATGGAATACGACGCAGCAGGGAAGAAAAAATATATAAGTGGGAGGAGATAGCGCTACGATCGTCTGTTTTACATTTCTCATGCCAAATGTGACTGAAGAAAAAATAAGAGAAATCTATGCTTTCTCTTGCAAGAATGCATACATGGATTTTCCCCAAGAATTTGCACAAATCCATTTGAATTTTCAAAGCGATTTACTTGAAGCATTTTTCTGGTACACCAAAAAGTATGAAGTACCTGCTGACTTTATCCTTTGTTTTCACCGCTTTCAAATTTTGAACAGGCATTATTACAAGTTTCAGCGGAAAGTCGGCTTCTCGTCTGGTGAGCAAGAAAGAACCCAACTTTTCCCACCGACAGTGGCTTTTGCTTCTTTTCTTAAAATGCAAATGAAGAAATTTCTTTTCATGCTTCGTGGCTCCCTTTTTCGAGAAAGCATTGAAGTTAAGCAATGCTGTATGCTTTAGATACTTAGAATATCGTCGAAAACCTAGTAGCAATTGCAACCGACAAAACTTTTCTGGTGAAAATCAAGATGAAATGATAATTGATGGTTCTAAAGCGGGGTCGAATTTAAAGAATAGTTTTAAAATGCGGGCTTTACAAAACATGCGAAATTCAGCCAAGCATAAACATAGTAGATGGTATGCTAGTCGATGAAAAAAATGCTTTCGTTCTAACTGTTTCGTTTAACCTGGTTTTAAACCATGAAATGAAATTCAGTGATCCCGTGCTTTTCCCTAGGCGTACTATATACCACCAAGTCGTGAACGTGGACATTTTATGTGAACACTGTGCATTGTAGACAATAATACCGCTTAAGACATTAATTGCTCGTCCATTTCGTGTAATTTCCGGTTAGTTTTACATTTTACAAGCACCATAAAATTTTCTCTAGAATAAATTGGATGCTACGGAGGAGGACTACACAAATAATGCATTTTTACATCGGAAGTTTATTTAACTGAAGATTGAGACCAGGTAGCATGCTCGTGCCCGCACACAAATCTCATATAATACATCTCTGGACTATCTACAATAATCCGCATGCTAAACGCTCATTTCGTAACCTTGTCGTTGCTTTTAAATACTGTTTTTACCTTTTTATTGCTTTTGTTGCTGGATTTATCATCCAGAGAGATAAAGAGCGCTCAAATAAGTTTCAGAGGGAAATTATTTTATTATTAAATTCCTTTTGACCCTTTATACAACGGTAATTATAATTATTCCATTCCATACTTCAAAGCATATACATGTACTCCTTACGGTGTCTTGATATTTATAAGAATCCTTATTTTATTTTCTCTATAAAAAGCTATTTATATCGAGTCGAACTGACAAAGGCAAGAGTGAAAACACTCAAACTAGCCAAGTGCCAAAAGAAATGACAAAAGAAGAAAGAAAGTTTAGGATGCGAACGTGATTGCATTACAATGGTATTATAACTTGCTCAAAGGAATTTTTCTTTTCGTGCTTTTCTCCCTCCCATAAATTCCACTTTTCACAATAATACACAAACTACCATTTGAAGTCATTGGCAAGAATAGAAATGCTGGTGTCGATTAATGCATTCGCACATAAACCCATAGTATCATCGATGACGCCATAATGAAACTATGCTGCAATCTTATGACAGTATAGTGCATAGAAAATGCACCAGGAATTTCCCTCCCGTATTTATACCTTGTAACCCCTATAGTTTGTGTATTCCCTCTGTTGAAAAGTTTTGCGATAATTTACCAGTTATATTATCACAAATGAAGAAACATGGAAAAGGTCTAAAGGAGGAATTATACCGAAAAGGAGTGATGATAATGGTGGTAGTTGTACAGGTGTATACACCTTTAACATAGAAATAGCATGAACTAGGGAAATTGAGAAAAACATTCCAACTGTATTTTTTACGATTGTTAACTAAACAGTACCACAAAGTCTGGCAGAGTTTTCCTTATGAATCTTGCAATAGCAATATACTTGACTGCCTCTTCATTGTAGTAGGATCACTTGGTGCATACATATTATTGCTAAAACTTGAAAAAGTCATTTCATTTTACGACATCGTCTTGCTGATTCCGCTGGGATAATATGCCTTTTACTTGCTTCTGCGACTACAGAAGAATGCTCAACTCACTACAAAATACTTCTTAACTGCATGCTTCCGTTTGCTTTCTATTTTGATCCTATTACATGCATGATGCCTCTGAAAAGTTACATTTCTTCTCTATAACTTTCACTTGACCTCATGGACGCTTGTGTGCTATTACTACTACGTATATTTGAAACTATATACTTGTAGGTAAACATTATTCGTTTTTTGTTGAGAAATATATAAATGTAGGAATTTTAAATATATTATATTGAACTGTTTTGCTAGTTTAAAATCTATTTCACCCTAGGGTAGTTTTCTTCCTTCCCTCCTTATTCAGAGAGCCAAAGCATTTTCAGTAGTGTTTAAACACAACAGTTATTCTGTTCTCTTCATCTGCGTAAAAAAATCTATTTCCACTTTTTCCTCCTAATGACGCTGTTACTGAAATAAAACGAGAAGTTGAGTCGAGCAAAAGTTTGCAGATTATTCTATTACTTTTGGTGAATAAAATAGCCTTTTTCTAGTTCCCGCTTTTTTGTCTTCAACAACTTCAGTCTAAGTCTGGAGGGTTTTCTCAAACAGTAGTGGTGTGTTGCTTTTGGCGTCAGACTACAGAAAAAGGGCTACATTTTTGTATTCCTTTCTCCACAACTTTTCTCAAGGCCAATTTCATTTAGACATGAATTGGCAGTAAAAACGCCGGCTGCATATTGTTGAGGGTTGGAGCTAGGTGTAGAAATAAAAATACATACGTGAACTTGTATAGTAAAATTAATAATAATACCCTGACGTAGTTGCATTTGTAACCGTATCTAGTAGTAAGTATTTCGCGGTGAAATTATTCAGGTATTCGCCTATTGCATCGTTATCTCAAGTACGTCATGTATGCAAACCTGTCGGTAGGTATAATTGTATGAAAAGTGCGATTTGTATGTTCAACGTTGCATCGTAGTAAGTTCAACTCACGTGTATTTGCTCTGTTTGCAATTTCCATGAATGCTTGCCAATCAATGAAACAAAGTGTTTTGGTAAGATAATATTAATATTATGGTGCATGTATGTGGATATAATACGAAAAATTTTAAATGTAGACCATGTCTCTTTTTCTTATATAAAATCTTATATGAAGTACTGTACAACTGTCTGTACTGTGTTATTTTGTTACGGTTTGATTGTATACATTCTTGCATTTATTTGGACAAAAAATGTACATTATATTTTTGTACCAAATGAATAAATAAACAGCAACAGCAATATCAACCAAATCAGCTCGTAATGCTCCGTGCTGATAATGCGTCATTTTACCACACAATTTGGCATGAAGAATTCGCCACTACATGTCGTACCGCATAACCTATTTGATAATGCACGTTTTTATTCCGCCATCATGTCTCTTGTTTATCAACTTGGTTTATTTTTGCTTCATGGAGTTAGAGTGGGAAACAAGCCAAATAAATAAATATGACCAACGACTGACTACTGACATCTTTCTGTCAACTAGCAACTTTTAACTACATTGTCTGTCTGACAAATTGGTTCTAGAATCATGCTGATGTCTTTGTACAGTAGTCGGTATTACTAAATGTTGTTCGTCACTGTTCACATGAAAAAGGGAATATTATTTTACTTGTTGACCAACAGTTATCCCACAGATAACTTGTACCATTTGTATTTATTTTCCTTATGAGTCATATTTAAAACTAATTGAATGTCTTGGTTCTTTATATATCTGAACGAACATAAAGTGTCATGTTGAATACAATTCAACGTCATGCCTGTCATGGCCGGAATATTGAATATGACCGCAGCTACCACAACACGGTTAAAATCATAATTAAACTAAAAATATTAAATTGTTTATAACTAAAACAACTTACTATATGAAACTAATTTTGCAAAATTGGATGAGGATTGACGTCAGCATTAAAGGGTACCAATATGACAGGTGACATGAGAAAACGGTGAGGTGCAATTAAATTTGCTTCACTGACTTTCACAAGGAAATTTCATCTGTTTTTGACAAATTTAGTTTTAAATGAAAGTTTTTTATTTTATTATCTTTCCATTAAACTTTCACAGACAAATTAGATTATCTTTGAATGCGTACATATTTACAAGTGTGTATATTGTTTAAACAAATTTCGAAATGGAAAGTAACATTGGTAGGTACTTTTATCCTTCCTAAGTTCTGTATGAAAACTACAGTCATAATTTATATATAAACAAACTCATGAAACGGCAGTCATCATCACAATTGCTTTGATGATGGGAGTTGAAACGTAATGGAACAAAACATTTCCATGAAACTGGGCAACTACGCAGCAACAAAATGCTTGCTTTTATTGCAAATATTTATATTTCTTGGAAAACGCGACGTATTTGAAATTTTGAGTCCCAAACAAAACTAAATGAAGTTGACAAATCTAGCTTTCTAGTTTATCCACGGGATTGTCCACTCTTGACATGATTAAAATATGTAAAAGTTAGTTAAACTCCATAAAATGTTATTACAAACTTTCTAGGGCTTTTGTTAACAAATTTGTAGTGTGACTGATACAATGACTTAAGAATTGATGCTTAATATATTTAAAGTTTACAGAAGTTCGGTTGTTTTCTTTTCAACAGTTCCTTGGGTTTTTGTTCTATTCAAAGCTTTTTGATATTTTCTACTTACAGTGATAAGTATGTTATTGCTTATGGTTTGTAGTTGATAAACATATAGGTATAGCTATTTAACAATACTCAAATATAACTGTTAGGCAAAAGAAACATTTGCCGCACCCGAACCACACCAAACGCAAAAAGCATTTCCAAGAGAATAAAAATCGTCCGCTCCTATTTTTCTCTAAATTTGCCTCATCCTTCAGCTTAAAAGAGACATTTTTTGACATTATGATAAAGCATAATAGAGATAAATCTGTGACAGTAAAAGAGTGATGGGATAGATAAAATACCAACCTTGTGTTGTGCACTCTGTATTTCTAGTAAGATGTTTTTGTCGTTGCAATCGTTGTAGTAAAAAGAAAACGAGAAAGCATTCACAAATCCTTGTCTCTGCAAATACTTTAAATTGATAAAAAAGCAACCTGCCTATTGCCACAAACAGCATGAAAGATTATTTACTTTTTTAGCAAATAAAAAAGCCTATCTTTTGCAAAAAAAATACAACTGGTTTTAAAAGATAGTGTATATATACATTTGCTTTATACGTGTTAATTGTATGACCTTGTGACATGCCCAAGGGTTTAAGGACACGGATGGGGCAAACTCTTTTAGGCCGAGAAAGCTTGGTGAAATGATAAATTTATTATTTTTTAGTAGAATCATAGTCTACTACTTACATGATTATTCCAACACTGTATTATGCATTGTCCCCTGTAGTTTTTGGTGACTATCCAACTAAATGTCATTTAAAAATGTTTAATACATGATTGTAAATTATATCAATAGATGCATGATTTGAAAAAGGTTCCAGCTCAGTAACATTAAAACATTTATGTGTATATTTACGATACACAAGATGCAAGTAAAATCCAATTGTTTGCACGTTATGAGTGTATGGCTTCAACAATAGCTTCTGATTTATATTTACTTTACATAGCATTAAAATTTATGAGCATTATATAGCTAGCATTTTTTTTTTCATTTTAATAGTGTTTTGTCGCAGTTTGCGCCTACTAGCTCACGGAAACATTTTATTGCTGCCGTTTTCGAATTATGTAAAGCATAAAACTTTTTAGCGGATGCTTATTCAACTGAGAGCCGTGGGTCTGTGATGATAAGTAGAAATATAGGTATTACTGTAAATATTTTTTACATTAGTTTGTCTAATAGATTGAAATTTTGGCTCATACACTATGTTTCAGTACTGGTTTAAAAAATGTGCACAAACCGCGTAAACGTTTCATTCTCTTTTCTTTTTTTTCAAACGTTTTCCTTACTCACACTGGTTGCAACCTCTACCATAAAATCCATTTTTTCCGTCTTAACGATTCTTTCTCTCAGGCACAACTTTCTAGAGACTTGACAAGAGAATACTGCCAACTGTAACATAATATAACAAAAGACAAACATAATGAGACCGGACGGAAAAGTCATACTTACCAGAATAAACAAAAATTTATGATGTCCCGAATGCACTTAGTGAACATGGAAAATTGTATAGGCTTATGAATTATATCTCACATCTCTTCCGGTGATGGCATTCTACTGGTACATAGATCCCACTGCACTCCATTCCAAAAGTAAGGTTATGCTTTATGCTACAAATCAACATACAGAAAAGCTTGGCTCTTTTAGACGTACATTGCACGTTTTTCCACTTTCTCCATTCCTACACAGTCTTTGTAAACCATGGCGTGTTACAGCTCTCGCCTTTTAGCTTAGGCGACTGATGCAGTAGTATATATAGTTGTTGAGGGAAAAGTTACAAAATACAACAAAAACCTAGTTTCACATCGCATTTTGCAGGCCTTTCATTTATCAAAAATCAAATACATAGCAAATTTACCGCTGGTGTATCATGCTCCAGCTCTGAAATATATATTATTGCTGTTAGAGTTTCTTCATTTTATTGGATGGGTGCCTGAACCAGCTACTAAATAATTTACCGATACATATGTACACACTATACAGATATGCCGCATAGGCATGCAATAACCCGGCACTGCCACGACCACCAAAAATCACTTGTGTGGATTGTTTCAAGCTATTCATGCATTTTTACGAATACTTTCCAAAGAATAAGTTAGCGACAGCTTTTACTACAGAATTTGTAGCAGTCTTAAACATCTGTGAACAAAACTCATGCAATGTTTGCAGTTGGTGATAACGAAGCGTAAGTAAAGTTGGTGTACTTTTCTTCTACCTGAAATCTGGAGAAAAGTTGCAGGCAAATATGGTAGCTAAATTGAATTTTTGATGAAATTCGTATTCAACTCTGAGAAATACAACTGTAAAAAGACAAGAATGAATTTAAAAGGCTGACAAACCAAGGTTCATCTTATATTTTCTCTTTTAATTTAACTTTCACTTTAGCATAAATTTAAGAGTACTGAAAACAGAATAAAAAAGGAATCGATAAGTTAAAGCTGTTGGTGCAATAATTTTTGTTTGTTCTATGAACTTACGTACAATAATTCATATTAATATAAAGTCAGTGCAGTGCACCTCAGTATTGCTCGAAAATACTAGAAAGTCTTGCAATGAAGCGATGAGCCACTGCTACTAGCTAAGACTAAGCTACTGATGACTGTAGAAAAGTGTGCAAAATGAGAAAAGTGTCGACGATGACCTACCCTTTCATGTTCTTATAGTTTCAAAGAGCCCATGGCACACAATTTGAGCTCTTTATGTTTAAGATACTGAACTAAATTGATTTTGAGTTTGCTATTGATTGCTTTTAAATCAACTCTATTAGATTTAGTAGTTCTCTCTTTTAAAAGAAAAGTTGCTGAAAACACAAAAGTTTTGAAACTTTACTTGTACACACTCCACAAACATTGGATTTTCTTAATTTTCTCAACAAGCAAGCAGGGCACGCAGTTTCTTTTTTGATTGAAAAACAAACAGATGAGATGTTACACTAAATATTTTAGTAAAGCAAGTACACCCTGAGTAAACACAATGTTTCTTTTCAGAGAGAAAAGTAAAGTTTAACTACGTGATATGCATTTTTGCTTTCTTCTTGTGTACTTTCAAAGGTACTTTTAATTAAATACACTATTCCGTAATTTGTCGGGTAGTATTAAAACATTGAGTGGTTCAAAAAATTGTCTTTTGAACCAAAAAAACTTTGTTTCGAAACCTGCTCTAGCTACCTTTATGTTTTTAAATTTTAGCTCAAGTGTGTATAATTCTAATGAACAAAATTCTCACTTTAATCTTCTCTTGAAAAATCATGAAAGAAGATTACAAAAACATCTTATGTAAATTGAAATTCGTAAATATTTTGCAGTGATTATTTAGTATAAAAGAAAATCATAAAAAATAGTGTAGGTAGATCTGTATATGATGCATGTATATTTGCATATACAACATCCGGCACAAGTTATTTCGACAAAATTAAATTAGATAATGTTTAGGTTTTACCAATGGCAAATGGTGGCGATTATGCTATACTTATTGATTACCAAATGTAAATTTGGTACTTTTTACAAAACCTATTTGGTACAGCATTACTACGCATTTCATCATTGCAAAATTTTGAACATTAAAAAGATGTGGAAATGGCAAAAAGAACAGAAATGCTTGAAGTTGTAAGAAAAATAGAAAACCAATTCTGAAATGGACTCTTCTACTGTTGCAACGAAATCAGAAGGCAACACATTTTGCAGAAATATTTCATCTTGGGTAAATACGATTTTAAGAGCTAACATATTGATCTGCTCTCACTCAGATAGAATATTAGAATTTTTTCAAACGTTCGTGTATTTTAAACTAAATTAACTAACCTTTTAGCAAAAACGAAATTTTGGAATAACGATTACAAAGCGGCTAGTAGCAATATATCTAGATCATTTATGTTTTGGAAGTTGCAATAACTTCTCAAAAGCGAACTATAGTTCATCCACTTTTTTTCGCGAAGGTTCAATTCAATGAAACGCTTGATTGAGTGTGATGGAATGGGATGTGAAAGTGCCGGTGGAGGAACTACTGAAATGACTGAGATGGATTTTTAACACAGTTTACAGTAAGCTCTCTTTCACCCGCATTTGCTTTGGGAAGTAAGTCACTCAAGAAGACGTACGGAAGGCAAATTATTCAAATGGTTAGGATTACTCTTCTCTGTCAGACTAATTCTGTACAAAGTGCTCTCCTAAGAATACGTTATAAACTGTGCCTTTTGGATACATCTGAACCCAAGGATCTAACCAGAGAGCCACATTCTATATTTTCCTAAAATTTTGGTATTCAGAATAAAATCAACCAGGAAAGCCTTCACTGTAAAACGTACAACCAGCTGAACTATGTAACAGTATTGCTTGCTGAGTCTCATTTTGGTTTTACTGTAGAAAGGCAATTCCAATGAATAGATACACACATGCATAGCATTCGACCCGCTTCCACAAGGGAAATCCTACATTGGATGCTTCATCCATTATTATCACAGGACATGAATATAATAAGACATGGCAGCTTCCCATTCGCATAGGTTAGCGCAGTCACTTTCCAAATGTATCATCGTCATTAGTTATTGTTATTATAAGTATCATTAGTATTTTACCGTTTTGTAAGACATGCGTTGTGTAAGTGGTATGTGGTGACTGAGTGTGGGCTTGCAGTACATCGTTTCCCGTTGTCAAATACTTTGGGAAAATGGAGAAAGCACGTTCACTCTTGCTGTTTTTCTCCGAACAAAATACTTTTAGTTGGTTCATGAGTGAAAAAGCTTCCTTCCACACACCGGCAGCATAAACACTTTTTCTATTGTCGTACATACAATATATCAAGTTTGTATGTGCATTAGGAAGAAAGGGAACCACCAAATTACGCTAGAGGGATGTTTTCCAGTTTCAAAAGTCTTTCGTATTCAGCGTTGTATGTTAAAAATTCATGTCCGGTATGATGAAGATGATGGTGATGCATTATTCTCAGTCACTTAATAACTGTCAGAAAAGCTAACAATATTTCACTGTTAAAGAACGCTTTATACCTCTCTCATATTTCCTTTTGCATTTTCTTGTCTACCAAACTAACTTTCGCTCTGAATGTTTGAACGGTGAAAGTATCAAATATTTTGCTTGTAAACATGTCTACCTATTCTTACATAAACTGAAATAAGACCCGTTAATTATCAACCTAGTAATGATAGTAATGAGTAATGATACGTGTATTATATAGTCTTAATATGTGTATAATTAAAAAACAATATCGACAAATATTTTCATGCAAGAATGAACATCTGACTTATATAAAAATCATTATTGGATCTATATAGCTTAAATATCTGCTTTCTTTACTTAATCAGTCAGTTATCTATCAACTACCGTATTCGTGAAAGTATACACCAACACTGATTATACCAAAGCCAAGCTGTTTACAAAACTTGTAAAATAATCGTTGTTACACACATCAACTTCTGTAACTAGAACTAGTCATTTTTATGCCCTCAGCAGTGCCCATCAAACTTTCCTTACGACAATTTCATATTCTTACAGATAAATCGTACATCTACTTACATGTGTACATCGGTTCTTTGTATTCAGTGCCGGCACATATAAACTGACAAAACATGCATCCATTAAAGCTTGATAAAGTTCGGTATGAATGTCCTTTGTGTCTTTCAAAGCTACAGACAGGATAATAATGTATAATGTTTTTAAAGCCTGTAGCAAATTTTCGTTGTTCTCTGATACTTTACACTCACTCAAATTCATGGCGGTTCCGATGTCAAGGCTAATTAATATTCATAATGGAGCCCCAGGAGGAACCCAAAAGTGAAAACGACATTCCTTCCTGTCTTCCATCCTGCTTTTCCTCCTATAGTTTCCATTAATCTAGCTGCTTTAAGCAAATATCTTGCTTGTCTTGTCATTAATAAATAATATAGATTTCCTGTTCTTTACTTTAAATGTATGTATTTAGTAAAAGTAGGCATGTTGATGTGCACAAATTGTGATGTGAGATGATAGCGATAAGACAAGCTCCATGTCCAATGATATAATTCTGTCATAACTCACAGTTCACTTTATTAGATTATTCCTTATATTTTTACACTAGTTTAATCGAAAATTTGCATCATTTTAGATTTGTAGGTATTAATTATATTTATGGGAATTTTGGAAGTTGCTTTCCAGAAAACATGAAAATTGGTTCAAATTGTCTAAAATTACAGGTGATAACAGATCGATAACTACAGGTGATAACAGATGGAGGTTGATGATTTCAAATCATTACATTTCAACTAAAATTCATGCAATTTTCCAGGAAGCATATGTACCATCTGTCTTACAATTACTAGTTACTATTTTAACCGAAAATATATGCATTAATACGTAGTTTTATAATCAAGCATTTTGCAATGTGTGCATTATTCTGAAGCAGAGCGGAAAAGGAAAAAGCGATATTTTATGGAACCGTGAATTTGAGTCAAGGACTCTAGTCCAGTTACATGCCATAGAAAATTAAATGGCATGCATCACCTTGTCGATTCTCACTGCAGAAAATTTGATAGAAAATGATAAACTACCTTCCTTTACATAAACGCATGCACTCACAAACTTTCTTTTAACAAATACTAAACTGCTGTAAATAGTGTAAAAATTGCTATAATTGTTTGACCTTCCAAAATATACAATTCAAACTCAACTACTGCTACTATATCTTCTATATTACTATATTTTCTATAACTGAAAGGTAAATAGGTCAGATTTCACGTTTTTCTGTTTACAGCTATGATGTAACCCTGAAGCTAAGCAGACTTTACAACAAAATCCAAACATTATCGTATAGCATAAATCGTGTCATTGTGTTATAAGAAAAGGACAAATAATTAGGTTCAGACATATTATGTGTATAGGGTGGTCTTTTGTTAGATCAACATGTACTGCCTTAATGAGTAGTTATATTTGTGTTTAATGCAGGAGGTTCATATAAATGTGCTAGTGAATTACTCAAAGCAAAAATAATGCTATAAGAGCAACAAGGTCTTAAAAGAAACTCTGATACGCAATAAATGCAAGGATGGGTGGGTGGTAATAATATGAGAGCAGCTCAATCAAATTCTTACCAATTACTCACATCATATCGTGCTTTGCACAAAGCTGGTGTACTTTAATTACGTACGCCAATGCCTTAATTTTTGTGACAAGTCGTAAAAAGTCTCTAGAGTTTCTCTGATTGGATCTATATATATGTTTACATTTATCATGCACTGATGATTGCTGCTGTTTTGCTAGCTGTTGTATATAACTATAACGTAAATAGCATGTTGAATATTTATAAAACTTTGTTGTTTCATCTTTTGGCAAAATAAACAGTTTTGACGTTTCAAAAGTTCACATAGCAAAGATGAGATGATAAAGCTTGTGTAACTTACATTCTGATTTATTTGAGACGGTAATAGGTATTTTAAGAATAACTTCTAAAGTTGGCCACATTTTATGGCGCTGTAAAAATGAAGAATAAAAGTAAGTGAAAGCACTGAGCCAACAAGCTGTGGAGTAATAATTACATCTAGGGTTAATTACATACGTCATTGTGGCGTCCGTAGCAAGATAATTTGACGAGTGCACTGAAACAGTAATTTTTGTGTTGATATTTTATAGTTTGTTGCAATAATACCTACCTAAACGCTCTTAAAGTTTATACAAAGAGGCGCAATTCAGTTTGCCACACATCTAGGTAGCACGGGTGTTTAATGTTATTTAACCCAACCGCTCTTTTGGATATGATATAACTTGTAGACACGAATAAAATCTTGTTTCGTCTACGCTATCTACGCTATTATTAATCTGTTTCATGTATGGAGATGTATTCTTTATTTAATTTAAAATATTCTCACAGGAGAAACTCGTGAAAGTTAAACAGAGAAAAAATTGAGTCTGGAAGAATAATTTTCTATAATTACACGTACAGCATTCTTATCTTGCCATCCCAAACTAAGTTTTTATTTGATTAATCCAGCGACAGACATAATATACATATCTACTATACTATACTACACATTTCTACGTGAATTGGCAGATAAAAGCAGTAGTTTTAGCATAAGTGGTTCTGAGAAATGTATTTACAGCATTACAACGAAAAGAAAAGATGATGCCGTGCTAGACCCCTCTTCTCAATTTTAAACTTCCGAAAGTACGGGTACATACACCGATTTCCAAATAGTTTCCTGGTCAAAATCGTTACACATTATTGTGTCCAGTAGGATAAGAAGTTTTTCCCGGGTCTCTTTTCATAAATTTTAAGCACATACCCCTTTCTGAGCT
>JAQFYG010002223.1:0-15528 GCA_034694325.1 Entomobrya corticalis
CGCTATTATTCTATTACGACAACCAGTGTCGTTGATACATTTTGTACAAGCAATTTAGTTGTACAGCGGCATAAGGCGCAAGCGAAAGTGATGTCATGTTCAATGTTCTTTAACAAGACTAGCAGACTTGAAGTCGACGTTGGCTGAAGAGAATAAAGCTCATTCATGAAGCATTCCGGTTTTCTACTATCTTTCTTCTACCATCAGTTGAGCAGCAGCAGAGAAATGAGGAAAAGGTAGAAAGTAAGGGATTGAGAGGTTGATTTCAATTTACTTGCAAAGTCAATTTCATTCATCCACTCCATTTGAAACTTTGAATCGCCATATTATAGGCTGCTTTCTGTGTTCGCCTTAGATGGTATCATGCATATTATAGGTACTCTGATTCACGGAAATAGTCATGCTCATGCATGTGTATATGGCGAACAAGCCCATGTCTAGCAAACAAAGGAAACTAACTATAAATTCTGTCTCTGTCTGCTCAGCTTTCTTTCCAAAATGTGTTATTATCCTTTTGCCCAATGCAAGGAACAATATCGGGTTGATGAGGAGAAGGGAACTCGGAAATAGTATTCATTGCAAATGGAAAAAGTAAATTGATGATACTTTTGTGCCGTGCCATTGCCAGTCACCTAAAAATTTGATGCTCAAAATTGTATCTGCAGCTCTGTTTGGTTTCAGAATGGTCACTCATCAAACGGTGTGTAGATGAAAAGTTAATGTATCATGTGAAAAGCGTCTGTTGTTGATGATCGTCGCTTGCAGAAGTTTGATCCGTTCAGAACAGATAAACTGCGTTTTCTATTCCCCAAATTGTAACTTGAAGATCGAGAGCTAACATCATTGAATTTCCCTTATGTAAATAAACAACTTGCACTAGTGACGTGCACATTGCCATTTCATTCTATTCTCGATTTATCGCTGCCCGTATAAAAAATGATCCAAGATCCGCACAGCTTGCATTCGTCATACGCAAATTGCCATTCGAACCTAACTGTCGGTCACATAAAAAGGATTGAAATTGATACGTCTGTCAGCAAGTTTTTTACGTACGTTATTGGGCACAAAAACAATTGGCCACGGTATCGTCATAATAATATATACATACTAGTGTGCATTGTCTATTCCACACATCACACTCGTTGAATTACAAAACGAGTCGTCTCATCAAAATAAATATAGTAGTATGCGGTAATATCGTTTATAATAAAATCAAATAATTAATTACCCTTGCCCTAAGTACTATAATGGTTAAAACCGGCTCAAACTAATAATATCTATAAATAAGATAAATGACATTTCAGGTAGGTAGGCAGATACATCTGGAAATACAAACTTAACAATATAGAAGATTATTATCCATCCTTTTCCATCTACATGCATTTTTGTAATTTATTTATATGCATGAATGCCGTTTTTAGTTGACTCAATTTTCAGAGAGTCGAGCATGCGAAGAATTGTGTAATGTTACATTTTGTTTGATCCAGATAGGAAATTTATAATAAATGAACGTAAGTAACGAACATTATATTTTGTGTAGCATGCAGTATGATATATGGGATCTAGTCTAGTTGATGGAGCGAGAGAGTCAGCAACTAAATATAAAGTACGGGGGAAGAAGAATGAGTAGCATGTTCATAAAATCCCAACCCATCATCAGCGATGAGAGCTCAAGCCTACTGCATTCTGTCGAATGAAAAGGAATCATCATTATTCTCCTGTGCCTCTCCTTTTTTATCACAATATGTATCAAATTTGATGTAATGCCTTAAGTGAACCAATACACTTCGACCTCCAAATGTAATAATATTTGGGTAACCATTCCTTCCAGTTAATGTAGAACGTGGTTTATTTTGTTAGCGCCCTTTGTATGATGTATAAGTATTAGCGCGCATTTGATAGTATTCACTTTCTACCATGCACAGATATGTCTTGGACTGTGCTCGTGTATAGAATTTCTCTGTGAGTATAAGTTGATTATGTTGCGAAAGCTATATTAAGCTTTTATATTGTGCTTAGCATCATTGCTGAGGCTAGATTGCTTTCGGCTCCTCCAATATTTCCATAGTACGTGCAAAAATAGCGACTACTTCCAACTTCTACAGCACCAATCTACGAACTAGCTGGCCAGGAGGAAAAGATTAAACTTACCGAATGAAGTTCCACATATTTTTCCCTGGTAGCTCCCGGATTCCTCTGTATTCTAATTCTAACTTTTCTGGCGGAACCCCCTCCCGCTGAGGATGATGATGGCGATATTGAAGAGTTGGATGAGCCTAGAAGATTTATACAATGTTAAGCCAGTTAGATAGAAACGCGTTATTACCTATTACATATTATTACTGTTTACTCTACCACACTGTTGTTGTTGTTAGAGGTTTAGTATACGATAATGCAAAATGTATTGTCATTAGTCGTTACCGTTTATATTAGTATTATTGACATCGTTTCCAGCCCCCATCATCAGCAATACTCCATCCGTTGACGTGGTTGGGGCCCCAGTATTAGAAGCTTGGTAAGAGGAAAACGAAGCGAGTGAAGAATTTCGTCGGTATGCAGCTTGCGATGATGGGCCGGCTGATGATGGTCCATGAAAATTCCGGTTAAGTTGGCTCAGTGATCCAAATGTGCCATGAGCGTATTTCAAGCCACCAACGGCCCCTGCTGATGAACATGACGGGCCAGGGTTAGCAACACCACCAGGGTATAATGTAAAATTTGGCGTGGAATGCTTTCTTTGGTTTGCATTGGTAAAGTCACGAATCAGGTCGATATCAGGCTTGTTTGGTTTGTATATCATGAGACCACGCTCAGAAAGACGACGTTGCTGATGAGTTGAATACAAGTTAAGTGCTCCTCCGGGTCCAGGGAGACTGGAACGCTTCTGTGTCAAAGGCGATGACTTCTCACTTGCCTGCAGAGAAAATTTAATAAGCATATAGGTAGGTATATTGCATAACTTTTATACACTTATACTACTACTTCGAATACTTTATTATTTTGAGGATGTTTTGGTTAGTAATATATGCATTAATGCATACATGTTTGCAAACCTCCTTGTTTCAAACTTCTTTCACAACAATCCTACTTCAGATTAAAGCAACCTTGTTTTTGACCTTAGGGAGGCTAAATTGAGGAGAAGTGATAATTTGCAAATTGTACCCATAACAGACGAATATATGGGGTATATAATTCACATGTACGTTTTTACATATGTATGAAATATTATGAATATTACGACAGCACTAGCTGGTACATTTTCTTCAATAGCATTAATTAACAACTGGTGTGCCATCATTGTGGACATTGTGGTGCTGGAAAGTTATGTATGAGTACCGAAACACAAACTGTCGTGTTCTGAATGTACTGCAAAGTAACTAGTTAGGTTTTAGACTAAACACCAGTAGGATGTTTAAAAAGATAAGTGATAAAGGGTGTGTTGAGGAGAAAAGTTTCAGGTTAAAGAATTTCAAAAATTTTCAATATAAGACACGCATTTGCATGTAAATCTGTGAATACGAAGAATGGACTACCTACTTTCTCTTTTTGATATTCAAAGAAATTTGGTTGAACGCTTGTTAAACTTCAAGCGCGTGTGTCGGGTACAGTGGATAGAGACTGGTTGAATTTATTCTTTGAAGTCGAAAGGAATTTGTAGAATAGAAAACTTCGGTTTCCTGTACTGTAGTGGTGCACATAATTCTAAGTCCCGTGTTGATGAGCTACATACGTGAGTATAACTTGCTCTACTTGAAAACTGGAGATGGATGCATATTAAGCAATTTTCATTCATGTACACCGAATAACGAAAGCAGGGGTCTGCTGCGTCTTCTACAATTCGGTGTCTATGTCATATATATTTAATATATACCAAATTGTGAAGGCTACATAAAATATACCTCAAAATTAAGATAATTTTGTGTACAATATGAGCAACATTACATTCTCACTTAAGAAGAGTAAATCTACTTGGTTTTCGAGGTACAAAAAGGTTCAGTTTCCCATGTTTTACAGTAACTTTCATTTTTCTACGCCCTTTTATTGTGTTATTTAGTAAATTGCGTGGCAAGTCTTGTTTTATGCGTGGAAGTTGTGGTATGTGAAAAACCTAACAACTCTTCACTTGATGAAAACTGTGAATTAATGTATTTCTTCTTCGAAATTCGGTGTACTACACAGATTTTACACTCTGAACTGAGCCCATGCAGGTATATTCAACATCATGTGTGTTTTTCATTTTTGTGAATCTATTTTACATTAGCATTTGATTGAAGCATTTGCATCCTTTTAAGAAAGATCAAAGGAAAGCATGTTTTGGATGAAATTATCATAAGGATTTTGTGGCTAACAGATGGTACAAGTGCTTTGTACTCATTTTGTACCGAGTTCATATGCATGGATTTGTCATTTGCTACGTATAGCTGATCTACTTATAACTTTTTAAAGTATGTATGTGCATAATTCTAATGTACAATTTATGCTAAAACTAAACTACCACCGTGTGAGCATTTGCAATTTATTTTTATTAAAATTTAGAAGTAGCCTGAGCAGTTTTGGAAAGATGGGTAAAATAAGACCAAGGCTTAAAATGCTGGCTGAGTAGGTGGAAGATTAGATTACATTTAACTATTTAATCTATGCATATATACCCATATATAAGGACCATTATACAATTTATACCTGTCGAGATGTAAAAACACAAAGGCGTATATGGTACAGAACAAAGCAATTATTGTAAACAGCTGCTGCAAAAATTTACTACTCGAAATACTCTAAGTTCATCAAATACTTCACCAGAAAAAATGCCTTAATTTCGCTTTCCTTGCTAAATTCATTTTTCTTTGTCGCATATAAGAAAAGTGTTTGAGGTTATGCTTAATGCTTACGCTTGTCTATGTATAACTATAAATAGTTCATAGATTTTATAAATTCAAGCGCTCCAATCTCGTATTTTGAGTGGAAAATTAAATATTATGAATGTCTCAGAAACTACGATTATGTTCCGTTCTTCATTATTATACGCAAATGAGAATTTCATGCTCATGTTGTGTTTCCCCCTTCATTAAGAAAAGCCACATTTGCAGTGTTCGTTTTGAGACTACCATTTTTAAAACTATGTGTTTGTAGCACCACCATCTTAATACAATGAAACGAAGGCAAAGAGACGAAATGAAAAATTGCCAACGTCAGCAGGCAGTACTACTTTCATTACTGACTAATTCTAACTTGATCACAGGACCATGAAATGCAATTTGCAAACTTGACTCATCTTCCTTATTGCTTCGTGTATGTGTCCCCCAACAATAATGAAAAGAGCAACTATGTGGCCACAAAGAAAGAACCGTCCACATTCTATAAAAACTGACTTTTCAGAAAAAAACGGAGACTTACAGAATACACGCAACAACAACAAGAACGGGGCTTTCTACCGTGTGCTCGAAGTCGCTTGTTGAAAACCACAAGAGAAAACTTTGTATGGGCTGTGATGTGACAAAAACTTAATAACAAATTGGGTGAGCAGCAGTGAGTACAAGTTGAACAAAATTGAAATCAGCATTCTGCTTCTTCCTGTCCTCATTTTGCATAATCATCATCATCATTGTACAACATTACAACTAGTAAAATCCTTTCTATTCATCCCGCATCGTGACTTCGCATTCAACCTCATAATTTCACTATTCCAAGAATAATGTAGACTGTATCAAATCGAACGAGTTTTCGATTTTTATTCTAGGATTCAGAAAATGCTCTTTAAAGCACACAATTGTAAATTTTGTAAAGACGGAATATTTTAGGGATGACAAAAGAAACGACATGGCAGTTTTATTCATTCCAACGGTGGTTGGGGCATTGAGATATTATTGTCATCTTCCAGATTCCGGAATTTGTATGATTAAAACTCATTCTATTTAAGAGACCCGTAATTTAGGTTTCTTCCAAAGGAAAGAGCAGGCACGGCACATGAAATGTTAGACGCATAATAAATAGAATATGCTCTGAAGTTCAGGGTCTGAACATGGCCATTAAACGATGATATAACATGTTTTCCTTTGTTTTAAGCATCGCAATGTTCGACAATTCATTCGTTTTACGATTATCACAATCACGCTTTCGACATTCGATGAAAGACATTTTAATATTTGAAACTTAATCTAAATATAGCACTTTGTTTATCGTTATTTTAAAGGATCGTTAAATAAAAAGGAATGGATAGAATAAAAATTCAAGTGAAGCGTACAAGAAAATAGTCTTGGTGTACAATCTTAAAATATTAACCCCAATTAGAAATTTTAACCTCAGCTCATGTGATAATTTGCATATTTCCTAATGTAGGGAAAGTAATTTATAAAAAAATCAGTAGTATAACAGATACATAACGAAGTATATACTTTCTCTTTACTGTTATTTAAATATATATTTATAATCACGCACCATTATCGTAATCATTTAGCACGCTGCGAATATTGGACTCTCGATATAGTGGACACGCATATAGACTACATTAGGTATAATCCTAAAATTTTGCTTACATTTTTGGTCAAATGTATCTTGGTTAACCAGATACAAGCTAGGCTACATTATAAGCTACCCAGATTTTTATTATTTGGTGAAAAATGTCGATAAAATGGCTGTGCATCTATATACTGGACATGTCCAGTATATGTATAGTGGACAGATTTCGACTTGCTCCTGCATGCGTGTCCACTGTATCGGGAGTCAACTGTAATTACGAAAAACAAACGGAAAGCCACTTTACATTGATTACGAACTTACAAATCACAATCAAGACCTTTCAACCCCTATCCCATGGGATCAAATTGTATGCGTTATTATCAAAACATTGAATTTTGGTTTGGTATATAATGTCGCTTTATTTATTTTATTATTATTTATTCTTGATTGACTAATAAAACTCGCATTATAATTAGTATTACAAGTCTTGCTCCTTGTAACAGCTCGCGCTACTTTTTCGTTACTACTTGCAATGTTGCAATGTATGTTCATGTACAAATTAAATTTTAAAATGGTCGAAGGATAAAATACGAAAAGTTGTATGGCTACGGGGAAAAGTTGGCATAAAAGGTGACTTTTAAAGTATTACTACAAAAACTAATGTTTTTGAGTAGTAGATTCGTCCGGTGAACTATATACGGGAAAAATATTTGCGAGGAATTAGCATCTGCAAAATATATGTCGAAAAATAATCCTGTGAGTAAAAGTCCGGCTCTCTAGAAATGACCATTGAACAGTAGAAAAAGAAGATCATAGGAGCAAGAACAGCAGAATAAGTAAGTAATAATAATACATAATACATACCAACCAACTACAATAAAGAATAAGACAATACGGAGAAATAATGCTCTCAAATAAATTGAATAAGCCGTGAAAACTTTATTGTATAAGTTACGCCAGCATAAACAAGATCCGTATAACGTTGTTTAAATGCATTGCACAAAACAAAGGTATCTGGTAAATAGATGCATGTATAGGAAAGTATATGCAAAATGCAAAGAAAAGTTGCAATAATACTACATTCCCTAACACAATGACAAAATGCTCTCGAGAGAGAATGGAAGAAACGAACTACAAAGGATTCAATCAGGCTCCTAGCGAGAACAATCTATCACGGTCATCGGGACAGAAAAGGCAAGAAGACATTTGTTTGCTTCGTTTTCTCTGTCTCCGCGTGCCTCGACATTCGGACCAAAGAGCTGTTTCTTTGCCTGTGTTTTTCATTCTCTACTTTCACTGGTAAAATAAAATGATTGTGTATTGTGTTGAACAGTCACTTTGACTAGAACTAGAATCATGGTCAGTGCAGAAGGAAACGCTGTGAGTTGTGTGGCTTCACTATACGTGGCCTACAATGGCACATACGATACCTATGTACACCTCCTGTTGCTAATAAATAAAGGTACTTTTGAGAGCAAATTGTACCACCATAAACCACAGTAACGGGTTTCTTTATTTTTTAAAAATTGTCAGCATCCAATTTTGAAATTGGCGACTTTCTCAAGCTACAAAAAACAGTCCGTGAAATAACAGTAACAGTTAGAATCTACGATAAATGTACATTTTATGCTAGAATCAATGTTGCCTGAATCTCTCAACTTGTTTCTGTTCCATTCCATCATTTCTTTACAAGTGCACCCTTTTTCATGATATTACATTAAAATTGCCATTATAAAACCATAGTTGTTAAACAAATAAACGTGCCTTTAGCGAGCTTGATACACATCAACGACGTAGCAGAAAAGAAAACAAAACAATAAAAAACCAGAAAAAATGTAGCGGTGATGGTAATAGTACCCGTATACTTGCTTGCACAACTTTCTCTTTTCTCTCATACTCTTGTTTGCTTTCACTTGACATTGTTTTAGAAAGCTTCATACGAGAAATTTGAAGTTATGCAGGAAGAGAATACAGTTGACAGTGGTGGTTGTTCGGATGTATGAATCCCACAACAAACTCACTTGGCCCAAGGCAATCTCAGAATATACACAAGTTATAATGTTTTTTTCTTTGTATATAAAGCAATCAACTTTCGATTGCATAGTAGCTCATACAGGCACATTGTACTAAAACTGTGATGAGCTTTACCAACAACTACAAAGTAAATACATATGACTACTCAGACGTAAACTAAATTGATACATATTATATTTGTATTATCAAATACTTCACGACACAGTAACATTTGTCTATTTAACGAATTCCTTTAGACTTGATTTAACAAAGGAGAATTCTTGTTGCCCAATGTACAGTTGGTGAAAATAGAAAGAAGAACAGGAAGCGTGTTGCGTACCACTATTGATACAACAATGACGTTCTTGAGCAATATATCTATCTATCTATCTACGCGATTGTTCTTCCAAAGGGCTTAGAAACATATAACAAGACGTTAGAGATTACAAGAGTTAAAAGTTGGAATGAAATAGTGTGATGCAGCACAAGCGTAGGACGAGGAATAGCTAGAACTCAATTCAAATTAGTTCTGATACTCTATTATTGAAATCTAAATTAAAAGCATTGGAAAGAAAAATTCATCGATACAATATGTGTATGCAACGAAAAATGATAAATGTTTACTTTTACAGTTAGAACTTCTCCGGGACCAGAGAGAATCATAATTATGTAGATACAGCATTTGGTTGGTAGTACTAATATTAGCATTAGCCTGCAGGCTGAGTATACATTAACTCTCAGAATCAATACATCTCTACTAATCCACTTCGTCTCTCCCACCAACTTTCAGCGATGCTACACACATTTTTCTGTAGTAAATACAACAATGAACATCTAATGAGAAATTCTCATTTCCGCCTTATAGCGAATGGCCAACACAAAAAAACAGCAAAAGTTCATCAAAAGTATCATGCCATATCAAAATACGCTCCTTCGATCCAGTTTCTTGTGCGCTTTCAATAACAGGCCATATCGATATAAATGTAATATCGTGGCGTATAACTTCTTTTCTGTAGATGTACAGCTTAAATGCACATTCCAGCTGCCAGTACGCTCTATCTAGAGCCCGTAAAAGTGTTTTGTAAGGCTGACATTAAATAAGTCTACGTAATACGAACATACATTGAGTATAACAGTCATTCCTTAAGGGTTGCATGAGAAGACTTGCGCTATCCAATTAAATCTAAAACCTATAAGGAAACAAGGTATAGTAGTGCTAATAATCACAGTAATGACTATAAAATACAAAGTAGCACTAAACCCGAGTCGTGCTACTATATAATATGCAGTGTATAGATCTATTTCGGAAAAAACTTGGCACTTTTCTCCAACTTTTCCCTTACCATGCACGCCATTATTGTAATGATGAGTGACTGGAATTGGATGCAGCTTCTCGAATGTGTGAGTCTATGTGACTAGTTGAAGAATTGTTGAACTCGTTGCGCTGTTAATGTTGTGACAGGCCTTTCTTTCTCACTGTCGTTGAACGTTGCTTTTTTACACATAAGCCATGGTCACGGTAATGATATACGACGATGTTGATAATGATGGCGATGGATGAATTCAGTTGGATGAGTGTGAACAGCTCAAGAGAAAGAGTACACAAATATTCGACGCACGTCTGTCTCTTGTTGTGGTAATGCCAGCAAAACGTATTATATTGAATACATGCCAATAAAAAGTAAACTGTGGCTGAATGGGCATTACGTTCCAAGGGATTGGTGGTAGAGGAAGCAACACATGATTATGTTTAGCGATTTATCCCACTAGTTGTAGTATTGGTGTTGGAGGCGGTAATAATGTAGTGGTAGTTGGTACTCTTTCCAAATGAGTCCGTTGTTGTAACACTATTTTTTAAGTCGTGCACAACAACTTTCTAAGCGGATTTGTTTCTCACTTCCAGCCATTATTATTACTCCACTACTTGCTACCGGTTGGATGTCCTTCAAACAAAAATGTTCAATTAAATGCTTTGCGACATACACTTTTTTATTCAGTTTGTAAAGGAAAGTAACAGATCTTCGCCTATCTTAGACCAACAGTATATCTATACGCAGTTGTAGTGCATAGATATAGCTTAATTTTCAACTTTCTTTTTCATCTAGTATGTTTCTTCAGTACTATAGCAGAATTATGAGCTTTCTTCCCTAACCGATTTTCCACGCAGCGAATGCGAACTGGAAGAAGATTTGGAACAAAGGGGAAAGGAACGGAAAGAAAAGCAAGAATAACGAATGATGAGGGATGGAAGCATACCGTTCAAATCAACAGAAACTGGTCTTTTTCCTCCGTTTATTCTCTCTCTAATCCATAATACCCAGAAAAGCTGCTAGTACTTTTTGTAAAATCACGAAAAATACGTTGAAGTAGCCTTTTTATGTATGTTTTTATATATGTACAATATGAACAATACAACGTGTAATTTATCCTCTATAATAGATATATTCTCTTTTCCACATATTCACTCATAATCATTCGGATTTCATGTGTCGATGTATAATATATACGTACTTAAGATGTTGTGAAGTACTTTTTAACGGCGTAGTATGAAACAACGTTTTTTAAATCTGACTGATAAAGTTCAAATTAACTTGTTGTAATCACCAAATGACACAAGATTGCACTTCCCTTTTTCTCCGAATTCGAATGAACGTCTACATTATTAATATATCGCAGATGTGTACGCTTGCTTTTATTACAACCAACACACAGGCAAGGCGTCTCAATTTTCTTAAAGAATGAAACTCTTTTGTAGCATGTATTCAACTTTTCTCATCTCATTGTCTTTTTCTTATCGAAAGGTATTGTCAGCCTTTCACTGCGCTAAGTGATGTACATATTTTAGTACACAAAAGAATGAAATGAGAACGCATTCAACCGGTGTTATTTACAGCAACAACAATTGGAGGATATAGTGTTCTGCAATCTCAGAGCTAGTTGTAGCAACGTTGTTCAACGCATATACCAATAATCTGTCACTCGAGGTAAATGATGGCTGGTATTTTTTCTACAAATAATGTATGAGATTCCTATAGCTTTTTTTGATACTTTTCTGCGGATGTTGCATTAGAGGTCAATAAATACTATATTTACGTTTAAAAGAACATAAAATACTTTCACTTGACACAATCCTAGTTGATAGGCTAACTGATATTATTTACATACGTTGATGTATATTTTCACACAATATAATTTCACCACATTGCATTGACAGCTAGCAAAATTAAACAAAATCACGAAATGTAAAGTTTTTTGAGCACACAGATGCTATATTTTCCCTGTTACTTTGTATTGTTCCAGCGGTTCACTTTTCATCACGCCACTCAAGTAGTTGACACGTATTATAAAATCTCAATTCCCAGATGGTAATTTATTGTTTTGTCTTTGTATGCCAAATGTTTATACTTGAATAGAGCTAGTGTCTACTTTCACTATAGCACTTGGACTCGACTCAAAATTTATGCAAATTGAAGAATTTTAGGGGAATGTGCGATTTCAGGTTGATTTCTACAAAACAAGATTGGTTCTGGTTGTGCACATGCTTATAATAGTAGAACCTAACCATGCAACACTTGAACAGCAAGAAAAAGAGAGTGAGTACATGAAACGGCATGGAATAGTACAGCTCACGCGACTTTCGGTGCTCATCGCTCTAGTATCTGGTGAAAACTGAAATGCTCAACAAGCTTCCATCCAGAATTATAGTGTCTCAGAATGGCCGGATGTTTGCTGGTGGTGGTGGCAGCATAAGTTCGTTTATCTTACTTGTATGCTTCATTGTACCTTGTTTTGGTATGCATGGGAGTATGATGATGGGTGAGAAAGTCGTAGACGCAAAAGCATTGTTGCTGCGTGTTTATTCCAGAAAAGTAGTATATATAACAGATGAGTGGGACATTTAGAACAATACGTCAAATGCAAAAACCTTAATTTTCTATCGTGTAATAAGAACGACAATGTTGAGGGAAAGCAGACTGATTTTGGAGGCGAAATAAGTAACCATATACGTGAAAGCAAATTCTCAAGGAAGGGGGAACGCGTTGAAGAGTACATAAAGGGAGAAAGGAAATGAGAGGCCGACTGATTTGTTACTTTAGTAGAACAGTGCACTGTGCGCTTAGTCTACCAAGTAATAAAAGGTATGGAAAGCCATATAAACACTTTCTTGATGCCGACAACACAACAGAAAAAAAGCGTAGAGAACACATAAAAATGAGGAAAAGGGAAATAAAGAGTAGCTCAAGTTGAATGTTGTGTGGATGGATGGTTATAGTAAAAGATCTAGGTATTTTCCGCTTTGCTTTTTCAGCCAAAAACCGCACAACTTTCTCGTTGTGGCTTTTCTCGGGGAGTTGAAGGGTCTCTTTTCAGTGCTTTATTACTATTCTGTTCTGACGAGTTTGTGTGTGAATGTACGAGAATGTATAAAAAAATTGGTAACAAGGAGAAAGGGAGAATGCACGTTTTGCATTTATGCATATAAAAAGGATGGAAAAGGAGAAAAAATCGCAATGATATGAAACGATGTTGCCCCGATGCCATTTACACATATACATAATTTGAGCTCTCCTTGCACCGCTCCTCAAGCAGCGATCCCAGAACTATATTTGCATATTTTGACAAATTTGCAAGAAATCCCCCAAGCTTGACTGGGTACACGATGCATCTTCCTATTGAATCTATCTATGCCTTATGCAATCGAAATAACAGTTTTCCTTCCTTCTTTGGCCATACAACATTCTTCATTCTACGTTCAATAAAGTTCTACGACAGAAAAAGGTAAAAATTCTTGAATAAGAGGAATGCTAAAATAAAAACAGAATGCAAAAAAGGGGATGCATGCCTTCAAATTTTTAAGGAGACTTGCAGGAGAATCGAAAAACAAGATAGTTGGTGTGTAGGTTTCTATTTACTAAATTGCAAGTGATGGTTGTGTTCAATGCTTTAGCTGCTCTTGACAGAGTAAATACATGGTATGGACCCGTAACTGTAGTTGTGGCACAAAATAAAACGTGTTGTCCAAAAAATGTGTGATTTCCTTTTTTGTGAATTTGTTCTTGCGTGGGAATGTGCGGTTTTCATCACGTATTCAAGAATTGTCGAATTGTAGAAAACAAGTTCTTTGATCTGGTATGAATCCCATGAATTGATTATGGACCTCGAAACAGTTTTTCGGCACCAGTATACCAGTTTATATCGGATTCACATTGAAACTTGCCATTATTCAGACTACTAGAAAGAACAAAACTGAGAGTAGGTGAAAGTGAAGAGCAACGAAATTAAGCATGCAAATGCGTGTATTTATATAGCTTCACTTTTTTTGTTGTTCTTCTACAGTTGTACCTTCCAGTTCCAGAACCAAGTAAAGCTGAAAGTTTTACAGTAATCGTTTACATTAAACAAAGGTGCACAAGAGTAGGGCAGAAAAGTTTATATACCTAAGTGGAATCACTTTTCGACTATCACAAACAAATGTTTCTGTTTACTAGCAGTCAGCATCGTCGTCACCCAAAATTGAAGAGAAAGCTTTATTCTCTGCTGCACAGATAAAGTAGGGGACACAGACGATTTTACCTTAACCATTATGCTGCGTATATTGGGCAAAAGTGATTAACTTTCAACTATAAATAAAGCTTTAGACGAGAGTAAATTGCAAAAAATGTTAGTAGCTCTTTTTAGCTTTCCCTCACTACTTCCTGCTTTTTATAATTTCATACACAAAACTGACCTTGCACTTCAATTTATGAACTGTAGTAGTACATCAAACAATTATTGTTCGCACTATGTTTACTTCACTATATTTTAGATTTACCGTTTAGTTTTGTTACTGAGATATTTTTCATTTTCATTATTATATGACGCTGAATAGCTTTCACAATGACATAGTAATTTACGTTGAATTTTATTTTTATTTACCCTCGAAAGGACTTACCTACTATTTATATAACTACGTACAGTTTCTCCGACGCTGAAACTTTTGGAACCCAGCTACTGTCAATAGATAACTGACAGATTGAGTCAAAACTTTCCGTTCAAAGTAGAAAATCGCTACTAAAACAACTTTTCCCGACAAACTGTATCATAAACAGGCATAAAGCGTGCTCGATTAACTTTTGTTTGAAGTGTAATGAGCATTTCAATTTTCTCCTATCACAGTATTTATTTACACGACTGTTCATTCGTACCATATTCGTGGAAATACTATGGAGCAAGCTTCGATTTCTGTGAAAGGGTGAGTCCTCTTATATAACTGCAGAATAGAAAGATGGAAATTTTGGACCGCTTTGATTAAAGTGTCCTTAGAAAGTCCCCGAATGAATACCTGGAATACGTATCCTCAGAAGTATAACCTTTCTATTTTTCCTATTTCTGTTTGAAGGCAGGTCCAATTAATTGAACCGAGTTGTTTACTGCTGTAAAGTTGAAAGTTGACTTTTATAAATTAGTAATGAGTTCTTCATGCTTTCCCTCAAGCTCAAGGAGCGGTTAAATGCTAAAATGGTCTTCTAAAAGGTTAACTCTATAAAATATTTCGAGGCACTTCATACTACTCATAATATTTTAATGGGGCTTGTTTATGTATTTCTTATAACAAAACTGCCAGACGATGATGGAAGAAAAGATGCCAGGCATAAACTGGCACATCATTTTTCAACTGCATTATAAATGAAGTACTTAAACTTGACAGGTATGTGATGATCGTGTTATACTATACACCATTTCAGTTTTTATTGCCATATTTTATCATGCATATAGGAAGACTACAGTGCACGTAGAGTTATCCTGCTTTTGCAGCTTTCCTTTTCCTCGCCTCCTCCTGTCTTCCAGTTCATATTTACAAATTTTCTATTCAAAGGAAACAAGAGAGTCTCAAAAGAGACGCTTTACTTCTGGTTAGACTGACTGACATCTTACGTAGTACGTAGTTTGGCTTTTTTCAAGTCATGCGTCAAGGCATAATAACGTTGAAAAGATGAGAGCTCAACATCGTCACAAATATAATATGTAATAGCTCTTGCTCAACATCAGCGTAAATAATATCCTCTTTGTGAAATAGAATCG